>PIJE02001954.1:75526-88026 GCA_002895965.2 Coryphaenoides rupestris | reverse complement strand
CCTCCCTGTCTGTCTCTCCCTCAGACCTCCCCTCACCCCGGGAGGAGAAGGCCTCCAGGCTTGTGGCACTAGAGGAGGGCGTAGGCTGCTCTCTGCACAACACAGAGGGCACCGCAGCGGACTAATAAGCATGAGACATGAGACAGGAACCCGACTTAGTCTTAATAACGGGTTCCTGCCTGAACACTTCCTGCAGAATGCATGGAGGGCGCCAACAAACAAATAACGAACGATTAGATGGATTTTTTTATGTGAGACGATGTATATGACGATGGATGTAAATAAAAAAATACAGAAATATGTTTATTAGACTTGGCCTCCGAGGAACTTTGCATTACTTGCGCATTGATGCTGCCGACAACTACAATTTATGTAGTATAAATAAACGAAAAAAGAATATTGGATATTATAATTGAGTTGTGAAAACATGAAACGTGAACCCAACTATATATTTCCAGTAAATATAAACATAACATATTTTATTTTATAACTATATCACAAATGTAACTGATATTGTACCATTGTAGGACCCTCGTTGTATCATAACCTAATAGGGATACAAAAAATAAAGTGTTTAAAAAGCAGGAGAGGCTAAGAAGAGCGAGAGACTAAGACTAACCAACATGACCGATCTCTCACTGCCCTGTTCTTCTCCAAGAGTCCTGAGCTTTAAGTTATGTCCAATAAATAAACTGGGTTAAACTGCATACACTCAGGAATCAATCATAGATCTGCCGTGAATGCTCCTGAAAATTACAAGTGGAGTTGCTTTTTAGCTGACGGCTCAGCTATTTAGCATTTGCCATGTTTGACAAGAAACATTTGATTTGAGAACATTAAAATCCCCCCACATACTGATGTCATATTTATGTATTTTTTCGTCGTTGTGTGCATCCCTGTAACAGCTTCCCCGCGTCTTCTCGTCTACGCAGACCACTTTCTCCTCCTCCACCCTCCTCCTCTAAGGAGGAGGAGGAGGAGGAGGAGGAGGGTGGAGGAGCAGGCAGGAGAGATAGAGTGTTGAAGCAGGAGTAGGGAGGAGACACTATCAGTGTGACAACGTAATACACACTCCTCAGTTAGAGAAGGAAGGAGGCCCTGGCGTTCGGGTGGGATGAGCCAACCTCTTGAAGGAGTATAAACCTCCTGCCGTAGAAATGATAAGAAGCAGACACCGGAGATCCACCACCACCACCACACCCGCCCCCCCCGCCCCGCCCCGTGGGGTCAGGCTGAGAGCGTCCATCCAAGAACGTCTGGACGGTCTGGACACTGTATGGCGTGGAGGGCCCGCGGGGAGGGGACCGCACACACACACCGGTGTCAGGCAACGCTGACATGCGAGAGACGATCGGAAAGTATGTCACAACTTTCAAATGAAGTGGAAATCTTACGTAAGCGAGATGATGACCCCCTGGATGACGGGGAAGGGGGGATGGGGGAGGGGGAGGGGGGGAGGGCGGGGGGCGTTATGTTCTGACTCATAGATCTTATCTCCCATAGCAGATGCTGAGGGATTCTATTCCTACAGAACATGCCATTCACCACACTTTGAGAAGGTCCAGGTCTATCTACCGGTGTCAGACTGTGTTGGTGTCGGCTGGGGTGTGAACCGACTACTATCTCTCTATCTGTCTCTCTCTGTCTTCCCTCTCTCTCTCTCTCTCTCTCTCTCTCTCTCTCTCTCTCTCTCTCTCTGTCTCTCCTCTGATGTGGAGCTCTCCAGACCCATTGCTCACCTGCCGCTGTCATGCTGCTAATGACAGCCTGTGATAGAGAGTACACAGGCACCACATCACACACCTGCAGGATCAGCCTCAGATACAGACAACATGAGGGGGGGGGGGGGGGCCGGGGGGGGTGGGGGTGGAGGGGAGGGGACGGGGCGACATCATGGAGCCCGGCAGACCCTAAGAGAGTGCGTTGTTTGTAGGTCGGCCGAGATAAAGACACTGCACACACAGAGAGAGAGAGAGAGAGAGAGAGAGAGAGAGAGAGAGAGAGAGAGAAAGAACAAAATAATGTAACAAAGACATAAATAACTAAATGAAAAACGATAAATAAAAAAGAAATGAAAGAAAAAAAGAAAGAAAAAAGGTATTTTTGTGGCATGTTGTTATTGTCAGCAAGGTGCCACCACTAAATAAGAGCAGCAGACCAGAACTCCTTAAACATTCCCCCTCTGTCTCTTTCACAGTTTTCATAACTTCCTCTTTCAACCCATATAAACCACATAAATACTCTAACGACCCCTCTTAACTACTGCTCCTGTTCACAACAATTTCAGGGTACTTATGTACGAACTACACAAACAAAGAGGATTCATTCACCAACTGTCTGGGAAAAGTAGTTAATGTGGTCATTAGTGAAAAGGCTCTGTTTTATTTAATGTGGGGTCTGATAAGGAGCCTCAACAACAGGTTGTTTCCCTATGGAGGGTGGAGGGGCTGGAGGCTTGAGGGAGTGGAGGGCTGGAGGGGTTGGAGGGGCTGGAGGGTGGAGAGGATGGGGGTGGAGGAGGTGGAGGAGGAGGAGGTGGAGAGGAGGAGGGGGTGGAGGGAGGGGGAGGTGGAGGGGGTGAGGGGGTGGAGGGGCTGGAGGGGGTGGAGGGGGTGGAGGGGCTGGAGGGGTTGGAGGGTGGGTCATGCTGGTTGCGGGGGCTGCTAGCTGACCTCATAGACACCAGCTGTGGTTAAGCAACACAACCAGCAGCGATGAATCAACACCAATTTGCGATGCTTCCTCGTGCTTAAACTTGAGCTTAGCAGGTACATGACAGATAGGGCCCCTCTCTGACCCTGGATCAGGATACACATGCACTTCTATATACAAGATGCTGCTCTGCATTTCAATCATTTGGAAAGGAATCCGTTTGTACTCTTAAAATAATAAATGAAGAAGACAAGTGTTTCAGTTGTCCAAAGCCCAGTGAATTACAAACACTTTAATTCCAGACTGCACTGGTTAACAGTACTGGGGTACAGTTCACCATGACGACAGAGGCGATTCAAAAGGCTCTCTCTATGTGTACTTGAGGTGTCCCTGAGATACTTTGAAGGTAGTTTGCAGTGTTTTAAGTGCTCTCAGCCTGGGGACATCGTCCCCGCGGGGCTATTGTTAGCATGCACTTACAGTTAGGCAAGAGTGTAGTTCTGAGTTTACTGAGTGTACTTTTGGTGAACCTGAGGAGCTGCCTTACAGTTACCAATTTCAGTGCTCTCTCTCTCTCTCTCTCTCTCTCTCTCTCTCTCTCTCTCTCTCTCTCTCTCTCTCTTGCATTTTCAACACAGTTCTACAAAAACCCTGCCCATCTTTGGAGTCCTGTCCCCATGGTGTCCCTCCTGTCCTTGGTTTGGCCATACATAGCATCAGTGCTTCACTTGTGAGACGTCTACAGATCACAGACAGCGGCTAAACTGTCCAAATCTGCATTTTGATCACCTTGTGAATTGTGCTCTAGGCATGCCTGACGGAGGGGGAGTTGGAGGGGGGGGGGGGGGGGGGGGGGGGGGGATAGGGAGGCCTAAATATGATGTGTGATGTTGAATGGTACAGTCACCACCACACACAAACTCACACAGCCCCACACACACACGCAAACACACACACACACTCATGAACACACACACACACACGGTTCAATGGGCACACACAGGCATACACACACACACACACACACTCTCTCTCTCTCTTTCTCTCCTCACTATCCCCCAACACTGGATTGAATCAAACACAGATAAATATATCACACATGATATATTTGAATGATGATTATAATCATCAGCCCCACGTCGTCACCGCATAAAGCTCAGCTGTAGCAATGCTTGGGGGAATAACAGACGGTGATAAAGAGAGACAGCTATGTGCAGTATGTCTCACTGTCTCTGTGCCGCCTAGACGCTAACCATCTATATAGTGGCTCACACACTTGAAAGCAAACAAACAGCAGCAGGTGGACCTACTTCTCCACGACCAAATATCCTCCACATTCTACTTTAAGATTATAAAATCAAAGTTAGTAGATGTACATGTCAAGTCAAGTAGACGTGGGTGCAACTATAACAATATAAAGGGGTCTAAAACTAAAGGCAGATCTTACTCACCAGATATCTGACACACCGGCCGGTAGTCCTCGCAGCAGTCGCCGGTCCTCTGACAGTAGGTGTCGCAGTAGCACGTCGTCTTCCGCCGGGTGAACTCGGAGCACTCGTTGTCGCGGCCGCTGCAGCAGTTGGGCGTCTCTCTGTCCCCGCAGCCCGCGTCCGCGCCGTGCGGGGACAGAAGCGCCGCCCAGGTGAAGACCGCCAGACACCCGCACACGGCGGCGGCGGCGGCGGCGAAGCCAGACGCGGGCCACACGACCCCCCGCGCTCCCATGACCAGTTATATATGTAAATGTATTCTCTCTCTCTCTTGTGTCCTGGATGGAGGTTCCGATGACTTGATTGCTTAATTGTCGATCGAATCGCTGAAGTCCACTTTGATCAGACCCACCTGGGATTTTAACTCGCGTCTACCACCGTGAACCAGAGAGGACGCGGTGAGGAGTGAGTCTTGAGTGGAGGGCACGGTGGTGTGCGCACTCACACACACACACACATGAACTCACACACTACACTACACACTACACTACACACTACACACACACACACACACACACACTCCTCCCGCAGCCCAGCGGACACCGCCCCTTATTGGAGCACATGTCATGTCAGGGTGGTCGCTGTAGGAAAGTTGAGCTGCTATACAGTAGAATGGCCATCTGGTGTCTCTGTGTGTGTGTGTGTGTGTGTGTGTGTGTGTGTGTGTGTGTGTGTGTGTGTGTGTGTGTGTGTGTGTGCGCACACACGTATCAATAGGATTAGAATGGAACACGTGTAGGAACAGAGACAGGACAGATTAAAATAAATCAACATATTGATCCACTGTTTGTGGCAAAGTAACAAGTACGCCGGGTCTATACAATTCCCATCGAAAACGTGTGATTAGTTTGTATGAACATCGCGTTCAGCACCTTGGATAGCGACTCGATGGTGACTCAAATGGTTTATATCAAAAGCTGAAATCCATTGCAGGGCCATATCTATATCTATATCTATATATATCTATATAGCCTATAGTGTTGACCACTCTTCCTCGGAGAAAGCGTTTCCACCGTATGGAGGAGGAGAACAGTGGAGAACAATGGCATTACTTACACTTTACTGGGTGGACTGTGTCTCACACGGGGGGGGGGGGGGGGGGGGGGGGGGGGGTGGATACTGTAGACGCGCGTATCAGAAGACGGGGAAGAGAAGTACACGTTTGTTGTCTAGTCCAAGTTCCCATGAATTCAAAGCTCAAGCCCTCGCTGCGACGAATGACGAGCCGACACGTACTGGGAGATGAGAGACGCTTTATATGGGATCATCATGAGCTCCGTCCCTCGCTGTTGGATGATGGACGACATGCGGAGAGAGGATGAGGAGGAGGAGGAGGAGGAGGAGGTTGGCAGCGGTGGTGATGCTGATGGGCAGGATCAAGGCCAAGGGTCATGAGGAGGAGAAGGAGGAGAAGGAGTCAGTGCCAAGGCCCCGCAGCTCCGCGGGCCGCGCATGAGAGAGCAGCAGCAGCCAGCTGCTGCTGCTGCTCTCTGCGCTCCGTGTGCGCCTGGGTGGTGCATCCCATGCAAGAAAGAAAAACGTAAGAGAGAATTCAATAGTGATAGGAAGAAAGAAATAATAATAATAATAATAATAATAATAATAATAATAATAATAATAATAATAATAATAATAATAATATAATAAAAAATAAATAAAATAATTAATAATAAAAATAATATAATAATAATATAATATAATATAATAATAATAATAATAATAATAATAAACAGACAGACATGAAATGCAAGAGTGTGTGTATGTGCATGCGTGCATGTGTGTCTATGTATGTGTGTTCATCATATCTGTGTGTGTGTGTGTGTGTGTGTGTGTGTGTGTGTGTGTGTGTGTGTGTGTGTGTGTGTGTGTGTGTGTGTGTGTGTGTGTGTGTGTGTTGTGTGTTTACTCGGTGGTATTTTCGTGCGGTCGTTAGACATTTCGTCCAGTGAGTCACAGCCTCCTCACCGGCTCTTTTGCAAGAGGTCGACCTGTCCTCGCCGTCTCGTTTACACAACTGTTACTCACGGGATACTCACGGGCCAAAATAAACCTTTTTTTGGACGCAATTACCGAGAGAACATCACACACACTGTTTCACAACGGACACAGCGGGGCAGCGGGAGGGGACGTTTCATTGGAGAGATGTGTGTTTACGTGAATGAGAGAGAGAGAGAGAGATGAGGTAGAAAGACAGGAGAGGGGAGATAGAGAGAGGAGGGGGGGAGATAGGGAGAGAGGGAGGGGAGGGGGAGATGGAGAGATAGAGAGATAGAAAGAGAAAGAGGAGGTAGAGAGAGGAGAGGGGAGATAGAGAGAGAGAGAGAGAGAGGAGGAGGTAGAGAGAGGGGGAGAAGGGAGAGACAGAGAGATAGAGAGGGGGAGAAAGAGAGTTGAGTCACCCAACATGGGCTGAAGCCAAGTGCAGAACAATGAGTTCCCTGTTTGATTTCTCTCCCCACCCCCCCACCCATGGTTTGGCAAAACATGATCTGCTGTACCCAGCGGGACAGGGCAACAAGAAAAAGTATATATAAATACATAATAAGGTAAACCTAGAATAATAACCCACATGATAACACATAAAAATCATAAAAACACAACACAATGCTGTCACTCATAACAAGTGGATATCACTCACAGCCTCTCCCAGATATTACTTAGCTAACCCTAACTCTAACCCTAACCCAAACCTAACCCGAACCCTAACCCTAATCCTAACCCCTAACCTAATCCTAACCTAACCTAACCCTAACCTAACACTAAGCCCTAAGCTAACACTAAGCCCTAACCTAACCTAACCTAAGCCCTAACCCTAAGCCCTAACCCTAAGCCTACCTAACCTTTCCTTTACACACATACATTTATTCACAGCTATTTACAAATGAACTCCAGCCTACCACCTCCTTGTTGATTCTTCCCTGTTTGACCTCATGTTCTCTTTATTTAAAGGGTCCTAATAAAATCTCTCCCACCCCCATTTTTGTCTTTCTTGCTATTTTTTCTTTCCTTTCTCTTTTTTCTCCCCCTTCGCCAGATTCGATTTTGCAGATAAATAATTAGATAAAGCACTCAGGTTACTCAGACGTGTGCCCGTGCCCTGGTCCCCTAGTCACCACTAGATGGTGTCAGGGCCCTCATCCCTAGCCAACCCTAAACCCTTTAACCCCTAAAACCTACCAACCCTAAATGTATCCCTAACCCATAACCCTAACTCTTTTTTACCCTCACTCCCCATAATATGACACTTATGAATCACTTTTTAAATCAAATGCAGATAAGATGTTTGAGTTGCATACACATTGCTATAATTTCATAGGCTGATCGTAGGACGCAGCATGTACACATACAACACAGCACACATACAATTAAAAGCTGGTTGACATTAACACCCTGCCTTTCATGTTTGGCAGTGATGAGCAGAAAGGCTTTTATTTGTCCAGAGAAACAACAGAAAACACAATAGAGACCCAGGAATGCAGCGATAATCAATATTAAAATGGAGCACACACTTCATTTCCATCCAATGTGAGAAATCAAATCAAAATTAAAAAAAAATACATTTCAGGATAGTGATAGCAGTAGTTGTTATTTTTACATTGAGCCGTTTGCATTATAACAAACACCAATAATTCATCCGGACAGCACTGTCATACATACATATGAGATTTAAGAGACTTTAAATTCATGAAAACATGGAACATGAACAACAGTTTAATCTGGAATGGCGCCGTTTCATCTTCCGCAGGGAAAGCAAACTAGAAGAAGGCACATGAATGAAACAATAACGGAAATAAAATCAAATCTAAATTATTATACTATAAAAATATATAGTATTATTTATATATAGCACCGAAAATTTGAACTGCATTTTTTCTTTCAATTAAATGGGAAATGTGTAATACTCTGGAATGTTGTGTTTGTCTGTTAAGGGATGGAAGATTTGCACTTTGCTTGATCAGGTCTGCGTACCAGAGCATTCTGAGAGGTAGGCCCCGCAAATAATTATTACTTTGTTATTAATAATGTTGAATGTTAATATGAGATGGTCAAAATGACATCCATCTCTCCCAGAGTGAGTGTCATTTGCCAAAGTCTTCAAGCCAAACCCACAATTTTAAAACTCTACACAGGAAATAGAAGTCTCCACCACAAATATTTAACATTCAAGTTTCAAATAAATACATATACTATGTTTTTACTCTTTTTAATGTTCACATTTTTCCTTTTTCATTGATAGAATAGGTTTTTTCACTGGCACATTGAGTAAAATATAATAAAACTCTCTGTAAACTATGATGTTGGTAGTAAACTCATCACAATCTTTCCCATATAAAAATAATTGGCATATCAGGAACATAAAAACACCTTAGTTTTAGTTATGATGATTGGAGGTCATGAGAGTAATACACTTCTCTTATTAGTCACATGTGGAGCACAACGTAAGAACTAACTGACAGGAAAAGGCTGTAAAACACCTGTAATTCGCAGTAAAAGAGCTGTGTATGATTTTAAAATAACTCTGCACACACGCTACAATTTAAGTCCTGGTATGTTTGCCAAGGTTATAGTTTTAGTCTAACTTTATTGGGTGATCACAGTACGGGTTATCACGTTGTGGGTGCAGTGCTCAGTTTGTACCGCTAGGTGGCGCTGTTTACATTAAGGACAATTAGTCCGTTTTCCAGACGACATTCAGAACCTTCACCACCTCTTCATAGATGATGAAGACTATGGCCACGTCCAGACACACCCGGCCCAGCCGGGGAACCGTACCCTTATAGAATCTACGGAGAGAAAAACATGCAGAGAGACAGGAGAGAGAGAGACACACACAGGGTGATATGAGTATCTGCAGAATAATAAACTGCTTTAAGTTAACACACAAGGAATCAACATACAGGGAAATTGTCTTGGTAAACTTCTACACAAACTACTAAGAAAACATGGCATATATAAATAAATATAGCTAGGAATTAAATCTAAGAAAGACTTGCATACTGTAACTGATTGTTACAGTAACAGTAGTTAAACAGTAAAATATTTTGATCATTTGATTTCTTCATGATAAACCTCACTATCATTTGACACTAAAAACTTTTTTGGGAAATTACTTCATAAATGATACAGTGTGATGAAATCAGGAAAAGTATGTGCTTATAATGAAAGCCCTAAGGATTGGCAGTGTGAACTGACTGTACTAAAGTGTATTGTGTGTGTGTGTGTGTGTGTGTGTGTGTGTGTGTGTGTGTAGATGTGTACTCACGCTTTGATGCCCTCGTGCCTCAGAATTTTAACGGCACAGTCTGCCGTACTTTTATATTTATGTGCCTCCAGACCCTATAAAAGGAGATAACGTAAAAGTTGATGAGATATATGGTGAAAGTTTTGATTCAGTTTAACTCCACAAACACAGCCCGTGGGTCCAGAACTTCCTCCCAACAAGTCGAGCTCAACTCCTTACACATCCTTATCAGCATTCTCCGGGTATATATATATACTGTATATATATAAACAATATATATATATATATAATATATATGTACTCCGTTAACATATCGACATTATGCCACACCTATCTGTTTGTGGAAACAGAGCTGTTAAAAGAACGGTCAAACTTTTTTTTTCACATTTCACATACATCAAAATATGCCTAAATAAGCGTATAAGTCTGCAACAATCTCCAGCGACCCCATCTGCCCAAGTGGGGCCCCGTCCCAGAGGTTGTGAAACACGCATTGCGGTGTTACCTGCATTCTGGTCTTAACCACATCCAGTGGGGTGTTTCCGAACACGCTGGCCGCCCCCGCCACTGCTCCGAACAAGCCTGTGAGGACAGGGTTGATGGCCTTGTTGGGGTCATCGCCTAAAAACACAAACAAAATCATTCACTCACCACATACCTGTTGCCAGCTACAGTCCGTTGTAATTCTCACACTAACCACCAGGGGGAAGCAACAACCCATTATTTTTAGCCTGCACTATTATTGTAGCTCACCGACCTTTTTATTGGCCATCTAATGAAATAAGATAAGAAACGCACACTCTATATGATTCAGGAATACAGATGACTAATACACTAAGATCTGCATATTTCCTTTCAAATAATTTTCGATGTCAAAGTATAAAGTCTATAAAACACGAACACACCTTTGTACCAGTTCCTGAGGGAGGTCATGACGTAAAAACGGATGGCCTGGTTGGAGCCCTGCTTCAGGACGGTGGCGGTGAGACCCTGGTATGTCCCTCTCAGACCTGCTCACAGGAAGACACAGAACCAGATCAGGAGGTTAAAGACATCCTCATCTGCCTCAGGACCTCCTGACAGAGGAGGTATTCTGGAATGGAAACAGCCCTGGAGCGGCCGGCCATACGCTGCCGCAGGAGCACAGCAGGCTCACGGCTTATATAGATTGCTCCGATTATCATAATGTACATATACATTTATATATATATGTACAGTATATTTACCTTGGGTTTTAATGATCTCTCGGACTCCATGGTAGAAACCCTTGTACTTGGGATTGGCTGAGGTCTGGTCGTGTATGAACTTGACCTGGTCGGATTCAAACAAAGACAGTGTGGGGGGGGAGCACGTCATTCACTATTAATGAGGAGATCAGCAGTGCTTATACCTTATTAAACTATTAAAAGGAAAGGTTAAATCCTTCAATTTTTACAGTACAGGTGAAATGCTGGCAAAAATTGCGTCTTTTGATGCAGAAATGTAATATATGTAATATATACAAAATCTGCTCAATGTGTGCCCTGTCTATACTGCAGACTGACTATACTGTAGACTGTCTATACTAGAGAATGTCTATACTGCAGACTGTACATATTGCAAACTGTCTACACTGCAGACTGTCTATACTGCAGACTGTCCATACCGCAGACTGTCTATACCGCACTATCTCTACTGCAGACTGTCTATACTGGAGACTGTCTATACTGCAGACTGTCTATACTGGAGACTGTCTATACTGCAGACTGTCTATACTGCAGACTGTCCATACCGCAGATTGTCTATACCGCACTATCTCTACCGTAGACTGTCTATACTGCACTCTACTACAGGATCACAGCAGTGTGCCGTACCTTAATGGTCTCCATGGGGCAGACGATGACGATGGCCTCCATCACCCCGGCGCCGAGGCCACACAGCAGGCCCCTGGTGCTGTCCAAGCGGCCGGAGGCGTCCCTCGCATGGTTACTGAGGAACTCAAACACCCCGAACCTGGAAGGACACCATCGCACATTGAGTTAAGATCTTGGGAGCCATCTTGGAAAACCAGACCAAAAACAGCAACAAAAACAACACTGAAACAATTGACCCTTTTCACAGCAGGAAACACACAAGTGTCGCTCATAACATTGATTACGGGACTGGTTCATTTAGGTCTGCCGGTGTACCAGTATAGACACAACTGGTCCAGTAGATCTAAATTAGCACCATGCTGGTGCTACGACAGACATCAATAAATCCCACCTCGTGTTAAAATGACAGGAACAGGAAGCCACTTTACCCTGCTACTGACAATCAGTGAAAAGGGTCTATTGCGTCGTTTTTGAGTTCATGAAAAGATGTCGACAACTCGTATCTTTCGCTTCCGGAATCTTTATTTAGGAATTTTAACTCTCTGGCTTTTATGCTGGATCAATAGGAACAGAACAACAGGAAGTGAACCTGGAGTTTGGCAGGGTTTTTAATTGCGCTGGCACTAGACTCTCTCCCTGTTAGAGACACACCAGCAAGGAGCCACGCTTGATTTACTGCGGAGTGCCAAGCAAACGGCTGCCATGGTAGCCATTTGACAGATTGAACCTCAGAGAGGAGGAGGAGGAAGAGGAGGAGGGGGAGGAAGAGGCGATAGCAGCACGGGGGGGAAGGGAGAGAGGGCGAGAGACAAGGGACAAAAGACAGGGAGAAAGAGAGAGAGAGAGAGAGAGAGAGAGAGAGAGAGAGAGAGAGAGAGAGAGAAATATGGGGGAAATAACCTGAGAGAGAGGGGGGAGATTGAGAGAGAGGGAGAGAGAGGGAGAGAGAGGGAGTGAGAAAGACAGAGAGGGGGGAGAGGGAGGGAGAGGCAGATGGAGAGGGGGGAAGAAGAGAGAGAGGGAGGGAGCAGGAGAGAGAGAGAGGAGAGAGGAGAGAGAGAGAGGAGAGAGGGAGGGAGAGAGAGAGAGAGGGAGAGAGGGAGGGAGCAGAGAGAGAGAGAGAGAGAGAGAGAGAGAGAGAGAGAGAGAGAGAGAAACAGAAAGGTGGGAGGGAGTTATTGTTTTAAACATCTCAGTAATCAGCGAAGAGGTTGTCTGTTGTGCCGAGGAGGAGGGCTATTTATAGGTGGAGCTGGATTGTGA
>PIJE02001954.1:58026-63026 GCA_002895965.2 Coryphaenoides rupestris | reverse complement strand
ATGTAACAACAAAAAATAAAAAAGAATAAAGTTGATTTTAGGTGAAGGCTTATGTATTTTCGTTTGTTGTATTTACCTTTACCTTTATATATTGTATATCTTTCTATATTATTTTTATGTTTTACTTCGGTGAAAATACTGAGACTGTGTAGTTGCAGGTTTTTGTGAAGCGATTGCTAAAGTTTAATCTGTAACCAACACAAAAAGCCTTTTAAATTAATATAAAGGACGCTATAAAGGTGACTAAATGGGATCGTAGACTCTGCCTTTTTCTAAAAGAGGATAAATCGTCACGGTCCCTCGCTCTCACAAGATGGTGCCGTTACAACATCGATCCATACGGTGATCACACAAATGGCCTCCCTCCATTAGCACAGATTACTATAAAGAACAGACAGAAAGACAGAGAAAGAAAGATAAAGAAAAATACTAAAAGATTAATACAAATGTAAAACCAAAAGACAGAGAGAAAGACAGAAAGAAAGAAAGAAAGACAAAAAAATACAAAAAGATTACAGTTTTTCTCAATTGTTTACACACAAAAACCGGAACTTATGACACAATGACCACAACCTGTAACTCATGTGCCAACTCCCGAAACCAATTCTGCTGAACTGTAAACACATTTCCTGCTTTAGACCCAGATTTCAATTCTAAAACACACTTTCTTCACACACAACACTACACACAATCCTCTCTATTATGCACACTTCGTCAATGCCAAATCTCCTTGTGCCACTGCCATTCAAATGGCAAAACTTTCATTTCCAAGGCTGTTGTGCAATTTGCAATCAAAGCTTTAGCAATATAAGGGCCACAGGTGAGCTCCTGGTTTGGAGAACAATGGATGGCAACATTGAAGTGAGACGTGATCAGAGAGGCAGAGGACTGAGAGTAAGAGGAGGACGAGGAAGAGGAAGAGGAGGCCGAGGAAGAGCAAGAAGGAGAGCCATTATCTCTGATGAGATTCGGGCCACTGTGGTCGACCGTGTGGTCAACCATGGTGTGACCATGCAGGAGGCTGGCCAGAGAGAACGTTGCCTGTGATGTCGATGAGGTCCTGTGGCCAGAAGACAGGAACCGAAGACAGGATGCAGCCTAGTTTTTTTGTCCTTTTTTATTTTACATTTTTCTTTCTTTGTCTTTGACTGTACTGGCCTATTTTCTATTGTTTGTTCTGTGCAAATAATTTACACATCCAGTTGTGTTTGCTGTGATGTATAGGCTACAGCACTTTTGGAAAAAAGAAATATTTTTGTTGTTACTGTATATTTGTGTGTTGTTTTATATTTGAGTAAAAACATTATACAGTTATATTTAGATATATATATATAACAGGAGTAAGCGTACAGTAACACTGAACATGAAAATGCATAATGCTCCTGATAAGGCCTTCATACTGGTGTTTTCCCATTCATAGTAGTGTTTTCCATTCAGCACATCAGTGTTCAATTGGTTGTTAGAAATGTGTCCTCATATGATGGTCTGTGTGTCGTTTGAACACAAAATACCATTTTGAGACATAACATTGTTTTGAAGGCAAAGTAGCATTTTGCAGGAGATATGTAGGGTTTTGCATTTTGTGTGTGTGGTTTTTTGATTTATGTTTAGAGTTTTGAGAAAATGAGGTATGCTTTCAAAAGATGTGTGTAAGCAATTGAGAAAAACTGTAATACAAATGTAAAGACAGAAAGAGAGAAAGAAAGAAGGAAAAGCAAGAAAGAATGAGTCAAAAGTCAATAGTCGATCAATACTAGAATCAATAGCCTATCCATCAGTGAGTCTTAATATAATGGACGGCTTGGCTGAGGAGCTGCAGCGTCATTTATCATGGATTTAGCAGACGAAGTAGCCAACAGCTGAATCACGACAAGGGAGGGATGGAGCTGGGGAGAGAGAGCGAAAGAGAGTTAGAGAGAGAGAGAGAGATAGAGAGAGAGAGAGAGGGAGAGAGAGAGAGAGAGAGAGAGAGGGGAGAGAGAGGGGAGAGGGAGGGGTATCGAGAGAGGGAGATCAAAACAGAGGGAGAGAGAGAGAGGGAGAGACGTATTGAGAGAGAGGGAGAGAGTGAGAGAGAAAGAGAGAGGGAGAGGGAGGGAGAGAGAGAGGGTGAGAGAGCAAGAGAGAGGGAGAGAGGGAGAGAGGGAGAGAGATAGCGAGAGAGAGAGAGAGAGAAGGAAGGAAGGGGAGGGGGCTGACATAATTAAATTATCTGCCCTGTCTCGAGGGAGGGGCTGATTACCCAGGCCAAGACCCACCATTAGCTCAATGACACACACACACACACACACAACACACACGCACAAACACACAAACACACACGATGTTCGTACACAAAATGTATTCATGTGAGCACATCCATCAACACACAGATTCAGCCTCTCTGTGGCATGGGAGGGGGAATCAGTGTTCAGTCCCGATGCTTGGAGGTAGAAAATGAATGTATGACGACACAAAACACAAAGATGTTCTCCATAGCCTCTCTCTCACTGGCCTCACAACCACAGAACCACAGGAACCACAGGAAGCTTTGGTCTCTTATGGGTACACTGGCTTCTTTCTTTATGCCTGACATACAGATATAGAACGTTTTAACATTCACCTTGCAATATTCCCTTTCAACATCACGCGCAATATTCCGAGTATCATGTGCAATACTACTTAATACCAACTTATTTTTTTAATGAAATATCTTACCTATATTGTTACTCTATTAGGGTTATACACTGTACATTTACTACTCCATTGTTTTTATTATTATGTTGTCTTTGAGCACAACAACAATTTCCTTCGGGATGAATAAAGTTCCATCTTATCTGGTCTTATCTTAACTAGTTGGTCACTTCGTGGGAAAATAGTTTTTCTTCTTCAGAGAATTAGCTTGGCCGTGGTCCTGAGTCTGACAATCACACGGTGAAACACCACACACACACACACACACACACACACACACACACACACCCTTCCTTAATCCCAGCGTGTGTGTGGTTCATTAGTGTGATGCTGTCCGGTTGAGACGTGGGGGAGGTCACATGGGCTTCCATTCATTCCACACCGACCGCGTCTTTGTGGGTCAGCGTGTCTTGAGCACGGAGGTACAATAGCCGCCGTTACTCCACTTCAGCTCAGGCCCTCCGTCCAACCCAGCAGTGTTAGCATGTGAAGCTAAGGCTAGCACTAAACCCATCACACCGACACCACACAGAGCTTATCAAGCATGAGGCCAAACTGAACCAGCAGGTTAGATACTGGTATTGCCAAATTCACATCGGCTAAACACAGAACACAAACACACACACACACACACACACATGTTTGACGTGTGTGTGCGTGTGTGTGTGTGTGTATATTTTAAACCAGAAGACCATGCGATGGTCGTGACTCCAAAATCAACCATGAAAACCAATTGCATTACGGCGTGGGCTGGGCAGGTCCGAGCCAAACAGTAATCATCCTCACAATGCCAAATGTGTCCCAGAATCAATGCACTCACACGCAGGTCACTGACACCTATTTAAGGAAGGAGGCTGCTGGAGTAAACACCGCAAAAACAGAAAATGGCATTGTTGTGATGACAGCGGTGCCCAAAACTTTTTCTATGAGGTGTTACAAAACACAGATTTTAAATTCGCGTTTACGTTTATTTAAAAGATAGTTTGAATGTAATTTCATCTATTTCTCTCTACTTCTCTCTCTCTGTTTTGTTTGTCTAGCTCGCTCTATCCACACACAACACAGATTTACAGTTTGCTTTACAGCCTCTAGTCTTCACAGCTGGTTCCCTGCTGGCGTCACAGCCTCCAGTACAGACGCTTCCCTGCACAGCACCATTTACACTCTCTCCTCTCTCTCCTCTCTCTCTCTCTCACTTCCTCTTTCTCTCTCTCTCTCTTGCTCTCCATCCCTCTCTCTCTCTCTCTCTCTCTCTCTCTCCCCCTGCACACACACAGAGCTCTTGAAAATCAGGGTTTGCAGTCACCGAGGTCAGCAGCCTGGTGTGTAGACCAAGGGTGGAACAAGTGTTACTTACACAGCTGGGTGATATTAAAGGAACTACATTTACATTTACATTTACATTGAGGGCATTTGGCAGAAGCTTTTATCCAAAGCCACCTACAAAGAGTACATTTGTTGAAGGAGACAATACATCGCTGTGGTACATAAAGATAAGAATACAGTTTCAAGCATTCATAATTGCAAGGCTAATGGAACGAGTTTCATAATTGCTAGTTGGATAAGAGTAGAAGTGCCATTCTGAGTGCATTACCAACATCTACAAACATAGAATATGCTAAGCAATGCTAAGTACTATTAACTATGAACTATTAAAGGATATTAAGGGGACCTGATTAAAAACCAATGAAATTCATTCTACTTCAATTCACACTTGAAAGACAAGATGTAACAAGCTAATTTCATCTAAAAGCACTGGACTTGTGTGATTCTGTCAAGAAGACAACAAATGATAATAATACAAAATATCACAAATAATATCACTAACATAAGGTATAAACATAATTGATAGCTTAATGTGGAAGCCTTTAGTCTGTAACGGTCCCGTTTTAACCCCTGTGTAGAAACCTGTGCTTATTTAGGGGGTGGAGCCTATTCAATCTGACTACAGGTGTACTCGAGTCTCCAGTCCACTGCATGGCCAATGACACAGTCTTGTGGTTCACACACACACACACACACACACACACACACACACACACACACACACACACACACACACACACACACACACACACACACCCATATGGATAGATGGGAAACTCCACTGAGGAAGTAGTTGTGCAGCTCTGATAGTCATTTCCCACGGGAAATTGTGTCATAGTCTATTCTATCTGTACATGTATGCACATGCATGTGTGTGTGCGTGTGTGTGCATGTGTGTGCATGCGTGTGTCACTTTTACACTAATTAATAAGGACCCTGTCTCCCTATCAATCTATTATTAATCCAGTTGTTAATTATGGTTTTGTCTTAACTCCCGGGGG
>PIJE02001954.1:33026-55526 GCA_002895965.2 Coryphaenoides rupestris | reverse complement strand
AATAGGTTGTTTACCTATGAAGCTGTGCTGCTAAACATCTCAGGAAATAGAAATACATTTAAATCACACATCACATACAGCAAGCAAACACCCTGTCTGTCTCTCAGTGTTTAGAGGGGAAAAAAAGCGTGGTGTTGAGATTCATGAGTTGTCAAACGAGTCGACTCGCATACCACCCCCACCCCCACCCCCCCCCCCCCACCGCCGGCCCAGGCAACGTGATGGACAATATGTCAGACGGCACAAAAAATAGCCGTTAGAGAGAGAGAGAGAGAGAGAGAGAGCCGTTAGAGAGAGAGAGAGAGAGAGAGAGAGAGGGGTGTGTGTCTTAAATCGACACACAAATGAGCACTTTCTTCAACCCACAGGAAGGACATAAAATGAGATGACACGGGCCGACTGGGGTAGAGTCCAGGCCTAATGACAGACGAGAGACGGGAGAGTGTGTAGCGCATTCTACAGCACTGGGCTGGGAAGGGAAGGGAAGGGAAGGGACAGGGGGAGGAGGAAGCGAGCTCACGCCACCGTCTGACTGGCTAATGGGAGGAGATGTGGCAAGAGGAGTGAATGAATTGAATTGAATTCCATTTTTTATCAGAAAAAGCAATACTGATAAAGTTTCTTTTGAGTCTCACACAGATTGGGATTCCAGTATCGGGGTTCAGTAAACACAGCGCCTTCCATGCAGTGACCGCACACGCCAGTGAAGCCTATCCTGGCCCATATCCAAGCAAACCATGGATGATTTTCATATTTTGGGTGTAAACACACAGGATTGTAAGGTCTGCGGTGTGGTGTGGTGTAGAGAGGCCCGGTAGCAGCAGCAGCAGCAGTCAGACAGTCAGACAGTCAGCGCTCTGTTCAGGTGGAGGTGGACCTGCAACGCAACACGACTCACCCAAGTCCCAACAAGGATGAATGCAGCAACACGTGACCGCGACCGCAACAAGGACCTAGGGATCATCCTAGGGCTCATCCTAGGGGCTGCCCTTCTCCTAATGATAGTGTAGTGAGTTGGAGCTGCTCACACACTACAACGAGATGATGTGGCATTCTTTGTGTCGTCTGAATGGATAACATGACTCCACAAATAGCATTCAGTGGAGATATACTTATTATATACGACATTATTTTTATTATTATTATTATTGTTATCCATTGAGATATGTACGATGACGTCATCACACAACACCCAATTGCTCAATGAGCAAATCATTCTGGTATCACTGTTGTAGTTTTGAACACGTTTTGTTTGCATGATTTCCCCGTTGAGACGACTATGGTTTGACATTTGCGATGATGGCCAACGCGAAAACTAAATGACAAAATGATCAACAAAAAGCATCATGTAGCTAGATCATTGTTTTGGGGAAATATTGTTGAAAAAAAACCTATTGTTGTCGGCTAATGACCTGGCAGGCATCAGTGTTAGTTGATTCTAATGTCACCGTACACGAGTGTATTATTACTTTATGACGCCGAAACCAAAGCAAAGTCTCTCAAAGAAAATATAGTTGTTGTAAATAAAGTGCGTTGTCAGGACAGGACACTTTACGGCTGGACGGGTCCGAGTCTGTCCGCATTCATGTCCAACACATCATTCATAAGTGTGTAGGCCTACGCCACTTATATTATTATAATTATAATTGTTATTATTAATAATAATAATAATAATAATAATAATAATTCGTGTAATGTATAAACTCACCTGCTAGGATCGCCTTCCCCGGGTGCGTTAGTTTTGGTTTCCCTCCGGGCGCCGCCGCCGCCAGACACCGCGGGCGGTGGAAGGGACTCACAAACGTGTTGCTGCCGCCTTGCATGGCTGAACGAACACCAACTAAGTGTTGTGTTGGAGCGATAATGTTGTGTAATGTTGTGTAATGTTGTGTAATGTTGTCTACAACGATATCAGTTATTATTAATAAAGTAAAGACACCGAGAGGAGCGCAACACATGGGATGGAGTCCGGTGCGCTCGGCGACTTTACGCACGAATGACGTCGTGGGTCTTTGACGTTTCCAGATGCATCGGCCGTGTCCTGTTTAGACCTGTATGTGTGTGTGTGTGTGTGTGTGTGATGTGTGTGTTTTGTGTGTTGTGTGTGTTGTGGGGACAGCGGCTGGAAGCAGGTTCCGCTTGCTTGGCATTCAGGCGGGTAAGTAAACGTGGGCTGGGCTGGCTGGTAGAGCCAGACTGGCCACTTTTGCTTCTCCAGGGGCGGGGCGCAGCAGTCTCTCTCTCTGTCTGTCTGTCTCACAGTCTGAGGTCTGTCTCTGTCTCTGTCTGTCTCTCTCTCTGTCTGTCTGTCTCACAGTCTAAGGTCTGTCTCTGTCTCTGTCTCTCTCTCTCTCTGTCTCACAGTCTAAGGTCTGTCTCTGTGTCTCTCTCTCTCTCTGGCTCACAGTCTAAGGTCTGTCTGTCTCTCTCTCTGTCTCACAGTCTAAGGTCTGTCTCTGTCTCTCTCTCTCAGTCTAAGGTCTGGCTCTCTCTCTCTCTGTCTCACAGTCTAAGGTCTGTCTTGTCTCTCTCTCTGTCTCACAGTCTAAGGTCTGTCTCTGTCTCTCTCTCAGTCTAAGGTCTGTCTGTCTCTCTCTCTCACACAGTCTAAGGTCTGTCTCTGTCTCTCTCTCTCTCAGTCTAAGGTCTGTCTCTGTCTCACAGTCTAAGGTCTGTCTCTGTCTCTCTCAGTCTAAGGTATGTCTCTGTCTCTCTCAGTCTAAGGTCTGTCCTCTCTGTCTCACAGTCTAAGGTCTGTCTCTCTCTCTCTGTCTCACAGTCTAAGGTCTGTCTCTGTCCTCTCTCAGTCTAAGGTCTGTCTCTGTCTCTCTCTGTCTCACAGTCTAAGGTCTGTCTCTCTCTCTCTGTCTCACAGTCTAAGGTCTGTCTCTGTCTCTCTCTCTTTCTGTCGGTCTCACAGTCTAAGGTCCCTCTCTGTCTGTCTCACAGTCTAAGGTCTGTCTCACAGTCTCAATTTTCAAGTCTGTCTCTCTCTGTCTCCTCTCATTACCATCCTAAATACCCAATTATGAATGCGCACATGTTGCTGTTCCTTTCTTCCCCATCAATTGTACACGTGTGTCTGTCCAAACAGCCGCACCACACCCCTCGAGGTGAAACCTGAAAAGGGGGGCGGGGGTACAGATACCATCCATCAGGTATCTAGTATCTAGTTACCCGAGTGACAGCCAGGGTCCAAACTGATCAGTCGAACCATGCATCCTCGTCACTGACATCCTGCATACAACATCACCACACTGATATTTTGGTAGCAACTGTTGCCCTATAAAAGATGCTCTCTTTGGGGTATAAGGGTGGACATATATCACATAGCATTGATGAGCAGCACTATAATAACCAGCGGACAACACAGTGTGTAAACCTTTATTATTGATCTCTCTGTAGTGCAGGAGTATTTACAGGTGTGGCGTGGACACGTGGACGACAAAACCACACGCGCAGAAATGCTCTTTCAAATCATTCTCGTTGGCCGCCCCCAAAAGGAAGAAGATCTACTGAACCATTATGCTGGTTGGAGCGGTTTATTGTTTGTGTCCTGCTTTTTTGTATTTTGTGCGTTTTCTTACAAAAATCATTATGCATTTCTTAAGACTACAATACTCTATAGACAATACATTATATACGGTATCTCATAATATTTTACTTATTTGATTAGGTATCTCAACATATCTTAAATGACACACTGCTTTCAATACAATAATTATTATTCTTGAACAACAGACACCAGGGTGTAAGCGTGTCGACTGCATTCCCCCGTGTTTCATCTTTTCCCTGCTTGCTCGGTGCGTCTCGGCACCGTTCGGTTAGTCGAGTGAGGAGGAAGTTCCAAGACCGGCCATTTTCTCTCCGACGAAACATTAGTAATACTAGACTCGAGGATAACATGGAAATTGTGCTCCTGGTTGCAGCAATATAGTTTGGCAGCACATGCACAGACAACAGCATATAGTAGTTCTTTTGTTTTCAGGATTGTAGTTTTTTTTCTCTTTCTTTCACTTTGTTTTGCTTTAAATGGTTCACCCACCCCCCCCTCCCTTTCTTTCTCTCTTTCTTTCATCCATCATGCATTCATTAACCTTCTTCAAGACTCTCTACACTCCAGTACCATGGAGGTTAATGGCGGGCCGAGCACAGAGCCCGTTCTGACCCGAGTTGAGGGAAGCCAGAGAGTTCTGCTTCCGCTTCTTCTCACACACACACACACACACACACACACACACACACACACACACACACACACACACACACACACACACACACACACACACACACACACACACACACACACACACACACACACACACACGACCGCTAGACCTCTCTAGTGTTCCGCTGACCCTTTGTGAACGTACAACCACATAGCACTCCACACACACACACACACACACACACACAAAACAACAACAAAAACAACGTGGTACCTATTGTAAAAAGGGCAAACCCAAAAGAATGACTGAACGAACGAACAAACAAACAAACGAACGAAGGAAAAACAAAGGTTCTATTGCACAGTAGCCATCTGATCGGAGACACGGGGCGCTTGTGAACATGGACAAACAAAAGGATGACCCAGTTTTGCCACCTCACACTCGAAGGCCTTCTAGCAGGGCTCCATGAGAGAGAGGGCCACCATACCTACCCCCACCCACCCATTCACTCCACCAGACTGCTCAGTATTCAAGTCTCTCAACAGTGCTGTTTCCTTAAGAAGGGGACAGGAAGTAGGGGGGGACAAGGTAGTCGTAGCCGGACCGAGAGAGCAGGTTCATGTCATGAATCACCTCCTTCGTATATCGGTTGTTTTTTTTTGGTGTACTTTTTCCCATCCTTCTCTTCCTCCATCTCATAGCTGATAGGCGACATCATGCTGTGTGTGACTGTTTATAATGTATTCTTTTTAATGTTTAGTTTTTTGTTGTTTTTGACCATCGTCCGGCTGCAAGGGCCCAGCACTCGGACCGCCCCTCGTGCCCCATCACCATCACAGGGAAGGGGAACGAGATGAGCGGAGAGGAGGTGGAGGCGAGGGGTGGGTGTATCCGTATCTATAGATCAGGTGTGGAGGGGGGAGGGCGGGGGGGTGGATTGTCAAGTAAAGTGTGTCATGGTGTGATATGGCCGGGGGGGGGGGCATGTCATTTTCCATCTAGCGGGGGATATGGGGGCTGTGGGTGCCTCATAGCAGTGACGTGAGGGTGGGTGGTTGGGTGGTGCTTGGGTGGAGGTCAGGTGGCGAAGGCCAGGGCGTTACATGTTGAAGCCGTAGGCGGGCTGTGCAGGGAAGCCCGGCGCGGCATAGCCGTAGCCCGGGTACGGCGGCTGGGGGGGCACGGCCGCTGGTGCCGCCCCAGTCAGCATCAGCTGTTGACCTGGAGAGAGAGAGAGAGAGAGAGAGAGAGAGAGAGAGAGAGACCTCAACTTTTGTTGTCATTGAACATTCTTGAACATTCTTGCAGATGTGTCACCCTCGAAATAAAAGCCACTCAGTGGACCATCTTAAAATCGTGGTTTCCATAGCAACGATCTTATGCCGGATGGCTGCTGTGCGGATGGTTTGACATACCGAACACCATTGGCTGGGGCTCGGTGACCTCATCTTCAGTTTTCCTTTGGCTTTCCACCTCCTCCAGCTTATCCACCTGCAGGCGGAGAGAGGAGAGGAGAAACAGACAGAGATGAGACATCAGCCAATCAGCAGTTGGGACACTGTGTAGAATATCCGCCATGTTGAAAAGAAAATGCATCTGTAAGACATCTTGACATTCCAATACGTTTACAGCTTGTCTTTTAGACGAAGGATTAATTACATTTCAGATACAGTTGACCTTTGGGGGAAGACGTTCAATTTTAATCCGCCAAAATTAACTGCCATTTGCAGTGACCTGTTATAATACTCAGTTACAAACCAAGTCGCCAACCAGAATCCCTGTCGTTAACATGTTTACGCCTATGGCAATAGATAATTATTATTGTTAATATTTACAATACATAAATATTAATATTTACAATACGTAAATATTAACAGTACAAACAAAAACGTACCATACCATATACACAGTATACAATTAAAATAACAAAAACAAACAGAGCTATACCTAGTCCACGGTGCCTCTATAGATGCCATGCAGAAATGTGTGTCAGACTATTCA
The DNA here is from genome assembly GCA_002895965.2 of Coryphaenoides rupestris. Lineage (NCBI taxonomy): Eukaryota > Metazoa > Chordata > Actinopteri > Gadiformes > Macrouridae > Coryphaenoides > Coryphaenoides rupestris. Next base: position 49,356 of record PIJE02001954.1, on the reverse strand, counting down.
CTAAATCTTCCATGAGAGGTGAGCGTCTTGGTTAATAATCTACGGGTTTAGTAGTCTTACAAAAAGTCTTACTAAAAATAAAACGGATTGGAAAGGAGAAGTAGACATTGTGTCGTTGTGTTTCAGGGATTAGCCATGTTCCATGCAGCTATAGTTAAACTCTATACTGGGTGTAATGGCTGTCATAGCTTACACACACACACATGCATGCTGTTTATTATTGTAAGCAGGGCCGCGCACATGCACACGCACACACGCACACACGCACACACACACACACACACACACACACACACACACACACACACACACACACACACACACACACACACACACACACACACGTAATTGGAGGTTTATAAACTGGGGCTAGAAATTATCGACTGCTGTGCAGTGTTTATCGTTGGCAAGCCTTTTTCGTTGCATGTGGTGGTGATGTGGCAAAAATGTTTTGCAACTCTGAATAGAATCCAGGTGGCATTCTCAGACACTGTGCTTCAAGAATACAAAATAAGATCCCCAAAAGAGAAAAATTCTGTTTAGAATTCAGGAAGGTCTCTGACGCCAGTCAAATTAACCAATCAAAATACGATGCAGAGAAAATCAACCGTGATCATTTCTTATTGACTATAATACAAAAATGTGTCCATTGCGATCTGTGGTATTTCTTATCAAGTGAATAACATCGGTAACCATGGTGTCGTGAAATGCCTTGCTGGGCAGAGTAAGTGTCTCAAGGCGTTGAACTACAGGTTAGCTAACTAACAGAACCCACTGGTGTACAGCAGCTGCCTGCAAGGTTACAGCCTGAACAGTCCTGTGTGATTAATCAGACAAGGAGGCGGATATATCTGGAAAAAAACGGGGGGGGGGGGGGGGGGGGCGGATATATCTGGAATCAATGACTTCAACTGATAGAAACTGGAAAGAATGAATGGCAGGTTTGGCCTCGAATGGTTTTAATGGAGTGTTCTGGTGCCTTACGAGCAGAGCAGGGAAACGTGTGGTTTAAAAACACTGGACATCCATCTTACTAGAAGGTTCTAATGTGTACTCATTTGCATTTACATTTAGGGCATTTGGCCGACACTTTTACCAAAGCCTACTCCCGCTTGTCAGTAATTTGTACTACTTTTTCAGGTATTATAGGGTTTTTTTGTATTCTACTACTGTCTTTTGCTTGCTGCTGTGGCACCTGAATTTCTCATCTTGGATCAATAAATCTATCTCACTACTATCTCATCCGATCTTATCTTTTCAGGTTCACCTTTTCAGTGGGAAATCAATAGTAGTAGCGGTATGTTGTTATGATGCTAACCCCCTACTACTATTACTTCTGTATACCCATCTATACAGGGGTTTCATTTCAGGACACAAGAAAGCGACCAGACAGTTGTTATTGTTAAATTTAGATGAAGAATTGAGAGCTAAACACTAGGAGGTGAGAGAGTTAGTAGAAGAATGGGCGACATCTTGTCCTGAGGAACTATAACAGGCGTTCTCTCTCAGGTCTGGAGTCCCAGACAGAGTCAGTGTCCTGAGTGTGTAGACGGAGCAGAAGCCACATCGGCACAAACAGCAGGGTGGCGGCGGTGGTGTCAAGGGGTGGAGACGCAACATGGTGGGAATCCATGCTGTAATTACTGCTTTATTGTGAAGTCCACAGCGAGGAGCTATTTAGAATACACTCAGTCTTTCTCGTCTGAATGCTGCATTTGTAGCCATTATCCAATGACATTTCTCTGTTTTGCTTACTTTGAAGTGCTCTGCTTGTTTGGATGAGCCTTTTTTGTGAAGCAGAGAAGACGTGCGTACACAAACATGCAAGCCTAGACACACACACACACACACACACACACCACACAACACACACACACACACACACACACACACACACACACACACACACACACACACACACACACACACAGTTCTTCAGGACTAGAGTTAGCACTTTTGGCTACGTTAGGTTGTTGTGGTCTATTTAGTCTATCAAGGTCCATCAGAAACCTACTGGGATGAGTAACGACAGAATTAGACGGAGAAACGAAAACACACAAAAGAGGAAAGTAATAAAAGAGGCCCAGAGACCGTCATCACCTTCTCAGCAAAGTGTTCAACCTGGAAAACAACCCACACACATGACCTGGCGTGACCTCACGGAACACATCACAATTCACACACACACACACACACACACACACACACACACACACACGCGTTACCCATGCCTGGGCAACACCAATACCTTCCACATTCTGCAGCCCTACGTAGTCATTAGCACTCTTGTGTAAATGTTTAAATAAAGAAAATCAAGAAAGAGAAAATAAAGTGAGAGAGAAAGAGAGAACGGAGTGAGACTGTGAGAAGGGAAAGAATAAAAAAACAAGAATGACAAGAGAAAGAGAAAGAAAGATCGAGAGCGGGAACGAGAGCTGGAGTTTGGTGGCGCCCACCTTGGTGAGGTACTCCCTCATGACCTGGATGAAGTAGGGCATGGCGAAGTCCACGATGTCGTGTCTCCAGGCCAGCTCCAGCACCACGTCGGGGTGCAGCAGGTCGTAGGAGGCGAACAGGCAGGCGGCGAAGCACTCCTTCTTGCCCTCCTCCAGGAACCACTGGAGCAGCGTCTCCGCCAGCTCCGCCTCCTTGGACTCGGCCGCGTACAGCATGGCGTCCTGGGAGGACCGCGCGGGGGGGTCAATGATCGTTTATGATGTGGGAATGAGACCGAGCGTGAGATGATAATGTCTAGTTGTTTTTAAGCTGCAGTATGTAAGATGTGAGAGTTGTGAAGCGAACAGCAACTAAACAGCAGTTTCTCCACCATTGAGAAGTGTTGCAATCACACACCTGTGGTGGAACAATGGTAAAGCCATGATTGGTCAATGAGATTGACCAATCAGGGAAGAGATGCCCTGATTGGTCAGAAATTAGCCATGAGTGGTAGCTTACAGCTGGCTATGGTATTTCTCATATTACATAGCTTTTAGATATTACCTACAGCAACTTTAAATGTTGTCATCCTTTATCCGTTCAGGAGTACCGTAACAGGATGAGATGAGAAGTGTGGTCAGCTAATGCAAAGAAATTACTAACACTGCCACCTATTGGAGGCACCTGGAAATGCAGTCAACACAGCTACAACTACACGAGGAGCATCTAGTTCCTGTCATCGTAGCCGTGTTGAGGTTGCATCGTGTACCTTGTAGAGTTTGTCCTTCTTGCAGAGCTCCACGCTCTGTCTCCAGCGGTTGTTGCCCTTGTACAGGTAGGCGGCGATCCGTCTGAACTCGATCAACTCGTGCGTCTCTAACCTCTGCGCCAGACCGATGGTGTCAAAGTTGTCATACGCATCTATGGACACCCTCAAGCCCTATTAGATCATACACACACACACACACACACACACACACACACACACACACACACACACACACACACACACACACACACACACACACACACACACACACACACACACACACACACACACACACACACACACACACACACAGGTTAACAACGATGACACAATGTTGATGAACAAACGGAAGCCAACAGGGTTAAGGTTTCAAGTTTGGCTTCAGGGCTAGAAAACCTTTAGGAAGTCCGGTGACGTAGTATAATATATGATAAAAATACAATAAAATATATGTAGGGAGGTTGTGGTGGATGAATGGATGAAACACAGGACATCCAGGAGACAACGGTTCCCGTGTAATTATTTCCAGTTGGTTAGGTTTAGGCAACAAAACTAAATGGTTAGGTTTAGGCAACAAAACTAAATGGTTAGGTTTAGGCAACACAACTAATGGTTAGGTTTAGGATTTTGAGTATAGAGCCCAGAAGGCAAACCCATGTATGTATTGTACGACATTCACCAGTGCCCCCTCTAGTGGTTACATACAGTATGTTATCATGGGAGCACCATAAAAATCAAGACACGATCGTTAGTTGTCGAATAACTGAAGTGTCTATATTTGTGCATCTGTATTTTTAGTTGCGGGCCGTGTGAGGAGGAGGAGGCAAACCTGGTAGTCCTCCTCGTCCGTCAGCAGGTTGTTGAGGGCCTCGTTCACCCCCTTGTTGTTGTGACTCTGTACCGAGCGCAGGTAGGGCTTCACCAGCTTCAGCTGCTTCATCTGGACACACACACACACACACACACACACACACACACACACACACACACACACACACACACACACACACACACACACACACACACACACACACACACACACACACACACACACACACACACACACACACACACGCCACGGACAAGAAACGGGTACAGAAAAAACACATCAAAAGTTACAAAATGAAAATGCCAAATCCAAATGATAAATGTAAATCAATTATTGAGCATTAACCTTGCTGAAGAAGGTGACGGCTCGACTGTGGTCTAGCCGCGGGGACAGGATAGCGAGCAGGTCGTTTAACAGCAGGGGCTTGAAGTCCAGGTAAAATGACAGGGATTTATAGTACAACTCCACGTTGGCAACCTGCAAAGAAACACACACAGACACGGTTTAGAAAAAAGTAATACAGTCACACACCTACGACCCGTGACAAGCGACTTCCGACACACCGTTACCTTGGCGATGGTGTCTTTGAAGAGCCCCTCCTTCCATGCGTCCGTGGCGTGTGACATCATAGTGATGACAGCGTTGTCGTACTCCTCGTACTTGTCGTAGAGGAACACTAGCTCCGCCCACAAGTGGGACTGCTCCGCTGCGCGCAGCACCTGACGTGTCATGGCGACAAAAATGACATGGTCGGTTAGTATGGAAAACACACAAATGCACAGACACACACACACTCACCCCTACACATACTTTCTCACACACACACACACACACACACACACACACACACACACACACACACACACACACACACACACACACACACACACACACACACACACCCCCCCCTAACCCCTCCACGTCCCCCGTACCTTCGGGATGTTGACGCGGGACCAGAAGAGCTCCAGGTGCTCCCTCATCTTCTGGGGCTTGAACTTGGAGTAGAGGATGGCCAGCTCGGTGAACATGCCCATGTGGGCGCGCTCCAGGCCCAGCGCCGCCTCCAGCAGGGCGATCAGCTCCTCGAAGTAGCCGCGGTCCTGGTAGTAGCTGATCAGCTCCTCCAGCTCGTCGGCGTGGATCACGATGTGGAGGCCGCAGATCTGGGCCAAGCGGAACTCCTCGCCCTCCACGCACGCAAAGCACACCTGCAAACAGACATGGAAACAGTGACACCTAGCGTTTAGAATGGGGACCGCGGTCCAAATACACAACATTGGAGAGTCGTCCCTGCCCTCCTCCTCCTCCTCCTCCTGCTCCTCCTGCTCCTGCTCCTGCTCCTGCTCCTGCTCCTGCTCCTGCTCCCTCCTCCTCCTCCTCCTCCCTCCTCCTCCTCCTCCTCCTCCTCTCCCTCTCCCTCTCCAGACTTAAAGCTCACGCATGTTGCCAGGTTGAGGACACTAAAAATCAGGCAACCCGGGGATGTTGAAATGGGCAGTGGGTGGAGTCAACTTGGGGAATAGTGAATCCGACAGAATCCGGACTACAAATTTCAAAGTTGAACATACTGGCTGTAGCGTTGTTGTCGAAGAAGCCAGTACTTCCAATATGGCATACAGTAGATTTAATACAGTCGATTAATTACATATATCACCTATAAGGCTGAATGCAGCAGGTCTTGATTTGTTAAATCTATCGTTTCTATTGTTCTTTTTCCAGTTCCCCACGAAGAAATATCATTGGGTGATGAATTCCTTCCTATACTGATCCCATACCACAACGATATTCACGTTTTTCTCAAACTATTTCTCAGCTGCTACTTCACTGTGCGACATGCCGTGCATACAATACGTCACAAGCCATGTTTCAAGGCAGGTTGACCAGTCAGAGATCATAACATGTATGATTAGCCATCAACCACATTGTAATATGATACGAGTACATGGCCTCATATCGTTGCGAGCTAGTTGGCCAGGGCCCGGTTACCTCCTTCCAGGTGCGCGTGCTGTTGGCCTTCCTGGCGCTGTCCACGGCCGCCTGGTACTCCCCCAGGTGCACCAGCGTGGACGCCAGCCGAGCGAAGTTGGACACGTTGTTGTACAGGAGCTTCGCCGCGTCGTACATGCCCTCCTCGTAACACCGGTCGCCCACCTGGACACACACACAGGCAGCCAGCTTGGATTACACACACACACACACACACACACACACACACACACACACACACACACACACACACACAGCACACATCCTCCTTTTCACGTCTCCATATTTCAATCTTTTAATGTTTATGTGTTGCGATATCCCGGCCTCTGAGCCACGCAGGTTTATAAAAGTGTATCCATGTTATATTTATATTTAAAATGTATACATGTATTTATTTGTATGTGTGTGTGCATATTTTTTTATATATTTGTATTTATATATTTGACATTTACATAATTAATAATTGCTTGACTATATTTTTTTATTATATTTTATATTATATGCCATCATATACTGTATATGTTTAGCTATTTTTATTTCTAGTCTCAATATTTTATATCTTTTATTTTCCGTTTTAAGCACAGCGGTAACAATTTACCATTGGATTCATAAAGTACAGCCACTAATCAAACAGGGGCCTATCATAAAGCTCTCCCTATGACGTATAGGACAGTATATAATGTATAATCAACATGATGATGTGTCCTCCTGGTGTTCACCTGCTGTATGTGCGCATTGTTGGGCCCGCTGATGAACTCCTCCAGCTCAGCCAGCCGGTTGGTCTTGGCCAACGCGAAGATGAGCTCCGTCTCCACGTAGGACTCGCGGGCCTTCTTCCGAGCCATCTGGAGGAACTTCACCAAGTCCTCCCAGTTATCTAGACAACCGGATTAGAAAACCGAGTCACCATCAATCATCATTTCTCATATTCTGATATAATCAGAATATGCTTTATTGCCTTAGTTTTTCCAAACAAGGAATGTGCTTTTGTGCAATTGGTGCCTTACATTGAACATTAAACAGAGTAAAAGCATAAAAAACATACATTCAAAAAATAAATAAATAAATAAAGAAACAAGCAATAAAAAGGTGCAAAAAGAAAAGATGTGCGTTAATGTAACACCGTAGTGTCCATGGGGGTGGGAGTCAGTGGGGTTAAAGGTTAATATAATGTAGTATAGTAGTAATAATAATAATACCCCTTTGCATCTCTATAGTGCTTTTCAAGACACTCAAAATGTTGGTGAAGCTAGTGGTAGTGGATGAGGTGCGATAGCTTCCCACAGTGTGTGTGTGTGTGTGTGTGTGTGTGTGTGTGTGTGTGTGTGTGTGTGTGTGTGTGTGTGTGTGTGTGTGTGTGTGTGTGTGTGTGTGTGTGTGTGTGTGTGGGGCACCCGTTTTGGGTGACGCACAACAGCCACACACACTGGCCAAGCCATCATCAAGTCGTCAACCCTGCTACAGAAACAACCCAATAGGGATGGGGATCAACCATTTTTATTGATAACGATACCATTTTCGTGCTTAATGATCCAAATCTTTATCGATAGCACTATTGATATTTTAGAATATAAGACATAGAATATTATCTATTATCTGAAATTTGGAACCAGGTCCTTATAGAACTGGGTCTCCATCTCCATCCCTACTACTACTAATACTACTACTACTACTACTACGTGTGTATTGCAGAGTGTCTGTGTTCACCGTACTGTTTTTGCTGGCGGCGTTGACCACCTCCATGTATGCCGAGGGGTCGTCGGCCTTGATGTAGGAGTCGATGGCCTCCTTCACCAGGTCCCGGTGCAGCTGGGCGGTGGCCAGCTGGCTCCACACCGCCGGCTCATTGCAGTTCTCCGCAAACTCGTAGGCCCGGTCCAGGTTCTGGATGTGCTCGATCAGCACCTGCAGACCACGGAGGAGGAGGAGGAGGAGGTGGAGGGTACCATCAGAACTGCTGATCTAATTATTGCATTTATTGATTTCTTGATTGTTACAGTTTGCTTGATTTTGCTTTATTGATTTCAAGGACTTTTGAGTTGAGTATGAAAGGTAATTAATAAGGTAATTAAGATGCCTATATATACGGTACATATATTTATACATATATAATTCCCAATGCCACGCTCACAGGGCTGTGTGCAGATGGTGAACGACTGCGCTGTTGGTTAGACAGCAGAACCTTGATTTTACATCGTGGACAGACTATTCCATTTCACCTGAATGGCGGAGGTGTTGACGTCAAACTTTTTGAAAATGGCGAAGGCCTCCTCAAATAGCTCGTTGCTGATGGCGATGTTGGCGATGTCGGGCGCGTCGTAGTTGTCGAGCCGGTTGATGTACTCCATCACACGCGTGCGGTCCGCCTTAATCGCCGTCAGAATCAGCAGATTCTGCAGGTTTCTGGAGACGGGAGACAAATTGAGAGAAATTAATGAATTGGATCGTGGCCCAAACCCTCCCCCGCCTCCCCCCCCACCCCTAGAGTGCACACTAGCTTGTAATTACAAGACCCGAAGGTGGGAGACGTCTGGAGGTGTCTAGCGCACCTGTGCTCACTGAAGACAGAGTTGTCCAGCACGATCTTCTCCAGCAGTTCTATGAGCTCGTTGGGCAAGTCCGCCGTCATGAAGGCCTTGACCGTGACGGACACTTCCTCCGGGTCTTGGGTCTCAGACAGGGCCGTCTGCACCACCTTGAAATAATCATCATTATTAACATCGGTTATTGTTCATTTACATTTGTTTTAGTGAAAGTGTTGTCCCGAGGAGCCCAACCTGGTCGATGAGCTGTCTCCTGTAGGGGTTGTTTTCCTCCAGAACGGTCGCCCACAGCTCTGGGTCTTTCCGTCGCACCAGGTAGCGAGCTTCACTCTTGAACAACGAGTTCTCATTGCAAACCTGAATAAATGCAGCAAAACACAGAATTTTACTTAATAGTGAGTATTAGTAGTTATTATCATCATTGTTGTATTATTTATTATGATATTGTAATTATTATCTCTAAATAATATCTCTTATTATCATTATTATAGCAAAACAATACTTATCGCTATTATTACATATTAATAATAACAACAACAACAACAACAACAACAAAGTGGTAGCCATAGCAACAGCGCACCTTGATAAGGTCCAGGTCACACTGGCCCCTCTCATAGGCCACGCAGGCCAGATGAGGGTCCCTCTTCTCGCAGTAGCGGCCCACCACCGCACTGTCGTAGAAGGGGTTCTCCTTCAGGAAGCGCTCGGGGGTGTTGTTGCTGTCGATGTAGATCTTGGCCAAGGCATTGTGGGTAGCGGGCTCCTCGCAGCCTTCATGAATGCGGGACTCCAGCCATGGCAACAGTAGCTTTAACCTGAGAGGAGGCGCGCACACACACACACAACCAGAATTATTCTAGTCTACCATTACATCTGGATAAACTTCTGTGATCCCCCAGGAGGGAAATTAATTCCCAACCAGACAAGACTGAAACCTGCCAACGTTCAGCGGAAGCAAAAATCTCTCGATAGTCCTCCTCTAAAACCAATACCTGTTCCTCTTCTCCACCTCTTCCACCAGCTCGTCGGTGGAGAACTGCCCTCGCACCACCATGATGAGGTTCTTGATGACGTCCTCAGTGCAGTCCACATCCAGCAGACCCCCGATCACCACCGGAAGACGGCTGGGGTTCACCTGGGGATCAAGAGGTACTCAGCAGCTCGAACATCTCACAAATTGAGCTTCACATCTTGGGGAAGACTTTTAAAGGGGACCTATTGTACAAAATCAGACTTTTTATATCCTTGCAGGCAAAAGGAGTTAATTGGAAATGCGGCATCTGAAACCTGCCGCGCCTCTCCTTGGGCCCACCGAGCAAGTCCCTACGGAGCAAATTTGGCAGATTCGATTTGAACCATTAGTGCCACTAATGGTCCTTTCTCAGCCAAGCACTTCCTGGTCTATGAAGCGTTCCGGAGCAACGGGGCGGTGGCGGTGCTTTGTGTCAGAGCAATTGAAAGACTGCAGCAGCGGAAGCAGAAGCAATTTCCGCTGTCCGTTTTTTATGCACAGAAACACTGGACAATCTCCCAAAAGACCAATCAGCAAGGAGAGGGAAGGTTGGAAAAGAAGGTCCACTGAGCAAGCTTAAGTTCAGGGGCTGGACGTCACACTACGGATGATGGATCGAGCCATATTGTTTTACTCGTCCAATACATTTCAGTGTCACTGCTTTGAAAAAATAATAACAAATAAGAATAAGAGAATAAGAACAAAAATAAAAGCCCCACAATAGGCAGCCCCTTTCAAGAGACGAGCGACCGACCTTCTGCACGTAGATCTCGATGTACTTCTGCAGACTGTTGCGGTAGAGGTAGAGCACCAGGTCGTGGACGAAGTCGAAGCGATCGCACACGATGATGAGGGGCAGCTGGTCTGTGAGCTTCGCCTCCTGAAGCACAAGAACCACGACGTGACATGACAGGTTATGTTGACGATGACGATCTGATGAAAAAGGCGGTGCCTTTACTCCTGAATATGTGTGGCACAACATAGAATATCTTATTCTGTAGTACTTACTGCACTTTCCGTAAATAATACTACTATACTATACTATACTATATCTTGCACTTCTAGTTGGATGCCAGCTGCATTTCATTGGCTTTGTAGCTGCACTCTGCACAGTGACACTATAGTTGAATGGAATGTACAATCTAATCTAATTTGGTCACAATAAAGATATGGGGAGAGCGTGTGTTACCTTGAGGAAGTTTTTGACTCTCTCTGGATCATAGCAGTTGCTCTCCCGACAGATCCTCTCCACCTCTTTGATTTGGCCCGTCTTACAAGCAGCCTGGATGTACTTAAAATGTACGTCCTGTTCCTGGCTGAAGTTTACGATCGACCCCAAGAAGTAAAACAGGCCTTGAATGGAGACAAAGCGAAGCTCGGTTAATTACATTTCACACACAAAAGAAACGTCTCCCAAGAACGGTCTACTTGAATGCCTTCTCAGAGGAACTCGAGGTAGGTCACAGGAGAGAAGACTGCAGTACATTTACTAGACAGACGGCCATTAATGCAGAAACAACCGTGGAATACCGTCTTGAGTCAAAACCAAATAATCCATTAATTTAGAAAACTATATCACATTTTCTGTCAACTCAGCAGTATTAAAAACAATTGAAATGACAAATGATTTTCGGACGTTGTCAATTGATTCAGAATCAGATTCAAGAACTGATTCTTGTGTGAATTGATTTTTTCCATACACCTCCCCCCCCATCCCCCCCCAGTTGTCGGAACCTACCCTCGTAGCTCTTGAAGGACTCGAACAGCTCCACCAGGGTCTGAGTGCCCAGCTGCTCGTGGTACTTGGACGCAACCTGGACGCACAGCTGCAGGTTCTGCCGGATGTTGGCGGAGAGCATGGCCCGCAGACACTCCACCGAGTCCTCCACCGACAGCGAGCCAAAGAAATTCACCAGCCACTGGTACCGGACCAATCATAACAGAGGAAAAGTCGTCATGTGATATACTTTTGAAAAGGCAAGGAAATGCCAATCCCAACTTTTACAGATCACTTTTTTGCTGAATCACGAGTCGATGTCACAGAAGATAGCCGAGTGACACCTTTTTAATTGGGCACATATTGAATCAATTGAGGAGGGGGGGGGGGCTCTACCTCCGGGTTGAGCAGGTGCGTGTGCACCACGGCCCGCTTGATGTCGTACAGGTCGGTGTAGTGCTCCAGCGCCCTCTGCAGGAGGCCCGCCTTCTCGCACAGCTGGGCCACGTGCGGCCGGTCGTAGTGGGTGAACATCTGGTTCCCCAGGATTGCATCAGCCACCTGCGAGAGGAGGGGAGCAGCAATGACTCGGCACACATCTGGCACATCTGGTTAAGAACGAGAGTGAGAGGGTAGCTGCCGGTCGGGCCCCCTGTCGGGTTTAGCGGTTTAGCAGTTTAGCGGAGGGCTGGGTCTACCTGGGGCGCGTGTATGAGGTTCATCTCCAGCAGGCGTGTCTGCAGGTGGCCCTCGGCTGGACGGTTGTTCTTCAAGGCGTCCAATAGGAAAGAGGTACACTGCTGGATCAGACTGCCCTCCACGAACACGTCCACTATCTACCCATGAGAGTTCAGAGAGGGGAGAAGGGAGGGGGACAGAGGGGAGGGGGGGCAGGAAGAATAAGAACATACCACAGGGGAAAAGTTAAGATTCTCAGATCTTTTTTTTTGCGTACATCTTTATTAAGCACGCCGAGTCAGCATACAAGGGGCTAAAGCAGCTGTCTTTTCATCGGGCGCTCAGAAGCTGGGGCCTACAGGCCAGATGTTCCTCATCTGAGCTTTTGACAAGATATGCAATCGGCCCCTGGCTGAAGGAATGCCTCCCATCTTAATCTAGGGAGGCATCAGGGGGAGGCTTCCTGGTGGAGGCCGGGACGACGCTCCGGAGAGGACGGGGGCTTCAACGGGAGGGGCCCGGGGTCACAGAGGGACCGCATTCCTGACATCGCTGCCACATCTGGCAAAACACAGACGGGAGTCTCCCACACTGGCCACTGTGTGTGTGCGTATGCGTGTGTCTGTGTGTATGTGTGTTTCTCTGAGCACGGCACCAGCCCGTCCAATTGGCTGCATTTATGGGCCTGAGCCTGGTTTAAAACCTACATTTTCTTCGTAAGTTGGCTGTTTATAAGTAACCCAGTTCTGAGTTGATTGAATGACAAAAATCTGTTCAGAATTACGTGCGGGAGCTTACTGAATAGCCTACTTGTGAAGGACTCGCAAACCGAGTGTGGTGCCGTAGGCAGCGAAAACCCAACGCTTACATTTCACATTGTAATGGATGACAGAGAGATTTTAATTACAGAAATCTGGTGCAGTAGAAGCTGTTTAGTACCTGGTTGATATTGGCCAAGGGCTCCTCATCCTGGACCAGCATCTGGGCAAACTGCAGCCCTTGTTCAGGACTGACACGCATTACGTTCCTCAGCAGGAAGACCCAGTCCGGTGTGTAGCCCACCTGCCACACACAGATACTGAATGAACTCAAATGAATGCATACAATCATAAAGGAACATTCACAGGCATTTGCTTCAACACAAGCACAGATAACAATACTACAAGTATGACATTGTAACACAAAGACATGACCAAATCATCAACATATACTGATTGTCAACATGTCTTATGTGTGCTTATTGGATTAGTGCAGGTAATTCTATTAGAATAAACACACACACACTTTCTCTCTCTCTCAAGTTAGTTCTCAACTTAAACCAATTGCTGTACCTTCTTGGCATACAGCACTATTTTCTGGAACTGTCCGGTCTCAGCAAAGCACTGGATGACTTTGTTGGGCACGTTGGCCCGGAGGTACACACTGAGGGCCAGTGTGGGGTCCGACGCCTTCACCAGGTCCCCCAGCTCCTCTGAACACTCAAGCTGACACACACACACACACACACACACACACACACACACACACACACACACACACACACACACACACACACACACACACACACACACCACACACACACAACACACACACACACTTAGCTTGTAGAAAATACAAATACACATCTGGGCGTTACTGAGGTAACACGTCCTAGGAGTCTGAAGGTCTGAAGTCTTACCTTGTCCTCCTTGAGCCACTTCTCCAGCAGCTGCTTGCGGCCCTGCTGCAGCACCGGTCTGCACAGCTCCAGGGACTCGAACTTGTTGAGCTGGCCCTGGTCCAGCAGGATGCCGAAGTACTGGAGCAGGGGAGAGGCCTGGCCGGGCTGGGCCGGGACCCCCTGGAACTTCCGGATGGTGTCCGCTGTCCGCAGCACTCCCTGGGACACACACCGGGGGGGTGGAGGGTGAGGCGGGGGGGACAGGGAAGGTCGGTGTCAGAGGAGGCGAAAACCGTTTAGAGAACGTCTCCCACATACAGTTACATTCATTAAATTCATCACTAGAAATTTTGAAATGTGTCAATAGTCCATTGTCATGTTCCACAGATATTGATCAGAACACATACAGGCCTGGTCCAAAATGAATTAATAGACCATTACCATTTGGCAGGTAAAAAAAACTATTCAGGGTTGAATAGTAAAACAATTGCTTGGCCGGCAGATTTTCCACTCAGGTATAAAGACTCAATTCTAAAGGCAATTTCTTTGGACGGCGTAGGAGTGTAGGGTTGTGTGTACCTTAGGGGCCGAGGCAGCTACTTTGGCAGCCTCAGAGTAGCTTCCCTGAGTGAACAGGGTGTTGAACTTCCTGGCAAACAGCTCCTCGGCACCGGCCAGGTTGGACCTCACAGCCATCCTCAAGCCCAGGTCTGGGTTTTGCAAAACATTGGTGGCATAGTTGACGATATTCTCTTCCTCCACGCACACAGACAACACCTTTACAACAAACGGCAAACACAGACGAGGTTCAAATACATTTTTAAAAGGACAGTGGGGATGATCAGATGACAGATGACGAAAAGGGTTACAAATATTTTGGAAACAGTCCCCCACCTGCCCCTTCTTGTTGACCCCGATGATGCCAGAGGTGGGCTCATGCGGAGCGGTGACAAAGATGGTCTCTGCGCTGATGCGGTTCATGTAGATACACACTCCGGACTCTAGGTCGTACAGGTGGATGTACCCGTACTTGGTGATCAAGTAGATCACGCCGTGCTTGGTGCCGATCTAGAGGGAGGCGATGACGGATGAGAGTCAAACAGGTGTCGAACCACATGAACGCCGTTTGAAGTGAATCTATCGGACCGGTCTGTCGGCAAGTCCTCATCTAGAAACATCACCTGCATAGCGACAGGGAAGTCTGTCTGGGCCTCCGGTGGGAAGAAAACGTCCACAGCTTTCTTGGCAAAGGGTTGGTTACCTGTGGCCGGCTGGCCCACCTCGATGATGTGCAACTAGAACACAGAAGACATGCCCGCGGGCACAGCCATGTCAGGCCAAGCTAAACCCCCAAGAGGGGAAAATGGAAGTCAGCAGTAAGCAAGTCCACATAGTCTTAACCTAAAATAACATATCATACTACATTTCTGTTCTCTATGAATAGCGCGGGAACTTGAGTTCTGTGCATCAGCACAAAATAGCACAACTTTGCAAAATAGGATCTACGAGGCGAGACACCAAGCTCTCTGTAAAAACTGTAAGAACTGGAACCTTTTTTTGTTGTGTGCGTGTGTGTGGTGAGAACCACCAAGTTCCCAGAGTTCCTGCCAAGGAAACAAGACGGAATTTCGAGGCCACATTCCTATACGGTATCCGACCGCTCGTACCTTCCCACCCGCCTGGGAACGCACGGCGAAGCAGAAGAGGGTGGAGGCGCTGGCGTTTCCCTCCACCTTGAACTCCCCGAACGCGGCGGCGTGGCCCTCGATGGGCTGAGACACCTTCCTGTCCACAGAGTACAGTTGCATGGCCCCCACCACGCGGTTTTGCTGCAGAGAGAGACAGAGAGGGAGGGAGGGACAGAGAGAGACAGAGAGGGAGGGAGGGACAGAGAGAGACAGGGACAGAGAGAGACAGCAGGTAGGAGCAATGTTTAAATAAAAACCCAAGAAAACAAAAAGAGGACATTGAGACTTGAGTTATGCAGAAGATACTTTTATCCAAGGCGACTCACAGTGCATACAGATACACTGTACATGCAAGTTAAGGGGATGGTAGGACGTGATCATGGATTCCTACACATTTCTGCTAGAAATGATCCGAGTCACTAGAGCATTAACCTCATTCCCAGGCGCCCTCTCACTCCCTGGATGCATGGGAGGGAGAGGGCGGGATTTCTGAGCATGCTTCGGAGGGAGCGATATCCATTAAAGGTTCCACGTTTCGGATTCTGCTTTGTCAAATTTGTAATTCTCCTCATCACATCTTTCTTGTTATTGTTCTTGCCATGTTCCTATTCTCGCTCTGTGTGTGTTTGTGTATGTATTTTATGCATGCATGTGTGTGTGCGTGCGTGCGTTCATGTGTGTTCATACTTGTGCAGAGATCCCGATCAGCAGTAGCCACTTCTGCTGCTCGTCCGTCCTGTAGTTGATGATCTGACACCCGGCCAGGCTGGCGTGGCGATCGAACACCTTGACGGGCTGTGAGTCCCCCTCCATGCTCCAGTGGAAGACGGCCGCCTCCGTTACCAAGGCGACGGTGTTGACCGAGATCCACTTCCAGAACATGACCTCCTCCGTCATGTTATGGGCCTTCACCTTGCTCTTCATTTCAATGTTGAAGATCTGCAGGGTTTTGGCGGCTGAAGTGGGGGTGGGGGCCCCCCCCCCTCTTCTGAATTGACTATCTACCTTCAAC
>PIJE02001954.1:7500-32004 GCA_002895965.2 Coryphaenoides rupestris | reverse complement strand
GGTTGCCATTATGAAAGGGGGGAGAGTGACAGCAAAAGAGAGGGAAGAGGAGAGAGAGTAAGATAGAGAGAGATAGAAAGAGCGAAAAAGGAGAGGTTGAAGAGAAATATCGGCATTATGGCTTCGTGCGCGTGTGTGTGTGTGTGTGTGTGTTCCAAGGGCTGGATTACGCAGCAGAAAATCTATTTACACGACAAACTCATCTAATTCACTCAATAGAAAGCAATGAGTGTGCGGTACATACAGTATTTATAGCAACGGGAAAGCAACGGGATTTGTGTTAATGTGTTGGCTGTTAAAGAAATAAGACAATAATGCAATCACGTGCCGACTGCCATTTCAATTTGAAACAGGCCCTGGTTCCATTAAGCTCTCGTCTGAAGCAAGCAAACCATCTCAAACACTCATGCAGATATAGCCATTTATTTCGAATGGTTATTACAACACTGTACTTATTGGACGGTCACAGTGCGGGTAGCATCTGTCAGCGAGACTCTAGTCCGTGCCGCTGTGCCGCTGTTGTTGTTGCTGTTGTTGTTGTTGTTTTTTACCTTTGAGGGCGATGACCTTGCTGGCCGGGTTCATGATGGCACTGTCAGCGGAGATGGGTCTCCTGATGGGGTTGGTGGGGTCGGACATGTCCACAATCACCACCTGGTTCTGGTCGCCCACCTTCTCCCTGATGCAGATGAACTTGTCCGACTCCATGGTCAAGTAGCTGAAGCCGATGTTGGCTGGGTTCACGCCCAGGTTCTGCAGCTGGAGGACACCCAAAAAATCATAACGTCACACATCACAGTCTCCAGCGGTCAGTGACCATCAGGGCATAATGAGAGTCCCACTGGGTGACAGGTTAACGTTATAGGTCATCATGATCCATGACGATAGCTTATTATTATTTATATTATATTATATATTATAGTATGAGTATGAGTATTTATTATTATTATGTAATGAAAGTGCTGCAGGCCTTTTGAATTTAGTAAGGGAATTGCGATGAATAGATATTGTGTAAAAGGCTCAGGAAATATTTCAATAATTGACGCATGCTCACACACACACACACGTGTGTGTGTGTGTATGACCAGAGTGTGACCTTCATCATGGTGCAAATACACAGCGACGCGCGTGCACACACACACACACACACACACACACACACACACACACACACACACACACACACACACACCACACACACACACACACACTAAAGTTACACACTAACAGCTTTAAAAAGAAAATGGTAGTAAAGTGTGGGGAGCTCAAGCACCTGGTGTTTATATTACAATGGCAATTCTGTTCAACTTTTCCAGAGATATTCTTGAATTGATGTTTTCCAGACATGGAGGCTTTTTCAGTGATTCCAGCCAGGGTACAAGTGTGGGCACACAGGACATGAACTCAAAATAGTTTCTTTCTATATACTCCCAAATAGCTGCAAATAACTGCAGCATTTAATGCACGATGATGATGATGTTGATGATGATGAGAGAAAGCCAGCTGTGCACTGCTTCCAGTAGGCTAATAGTTGTGCTAGTAGGCTATTCGTTTGTTCGGCAACATCTGCAATTATCTGCGTCTAAGGTTTAGTGGCCTGACAACCATTTGCTGTATGCCAGCTGTATAAATATTCTGTGGTGAGAAAAGGGTTTCGTTAGCACATTTCAGACAACAGTCGACAGACATTCCCCATCGAGGGTTGTATCCAAACCTAACTTCAAACAAAGTTAACTCAATACTTTCTGTAATAATAACACATACGCTTCACTGAGTAAGGAAGAGCCTCAGGAATTAAAGTGTATATTAACATTATCCATGTTATATACCTTCATATCGGGAAAACAACCTACGTGACATGATGGGAACAGCATTATTCCCTGTTCCCTTATCGAGTGTTAAACACAAGATGTATTTGTATTTGTGTACACAAACAATGGAGGGAAAGGAAAGGACCACTCGGAGTGCGCCGGCCTCGTCGGGATGGACAGGCTGGGAATAGCAGCCGCTATTATGCAGTCTGAGGCAAGAGGAAAGGAATCCTCCCGGCGCTTATCAAAACCCAGAGACAAGGACAGCACTATCTAAGCTACTACTAGCCTGTTGTAGGCCTTCAGGCTCCCCAACCGCACGTCCCTCCTCGCTTTTTAAAATCGTTTCAACTGCGCAGTGACAGGCACATAATAAACAGCCTGGTCACGAACAGTACGCCTCAACACTCTATGTGCGCCGCCCACCCCCCTCCCCCCTGATATGAATGACGACGTCATCGTGAATGATTCCCATGTCACAGGAGCACTGCTTATGTTTGATGGAAGAGGGTCAAAGCGAGGTTTGCATTTTTGTACGGATGTAGTGAAGCTATTGGGAGGGGGGGGGGGGGGGAGATGAGAGAAGTGCGATTCTCTAGTAGCACGGCTTCCCAGCACTACCAGTAACTCATGCCTTGAGCAATGTGCAAATCACTGACTCACAGGAAGCCCAGCCATCCCATCCACATACACACACACACATATTTGAAGCCACTCACAATTCAATCACAAAATGTATTCCACTCACTGTCTACACTGAATATCTGAAAATCTCTCTGTCTCCCCTTTGAAGACTCTTCATCTACACTCAAGCACACCTTGAAGCTAGCTAGCTAGTTAGGCCGGAGGTCACGTTCCGCTCATGTTTTAGGTTAGGCACCCTCGCTGTGGGAAAGGTTACACATTGACTGCCCGTGTCTTATTGTCAACATTGCAGGCAACTGACTGACACATATGGCACATCCGCACAATGTGACTCTCTCTAAATGCCTCCTAGCCACTCTGCGACAAACCACGATGATTCTCGGGCCGACTGACGGGCGACTCAGTCAGGGAGAGAGAGCGGCGATCAGGGCTGAAGTCAGGCTGAAGTCAGCACCGACGTCAAAAGTCACCTGGGTAGTGGGTAGGAAGCTTAACCTCGCCGTTGTCCCTAAAAGGTCGCAGACTCAAATCCCAGAAGCTGCGGTGAAATTAGGAAATCACTTCCTCTCCCTATGTCTGTTTCCTGTGCTGATGATGTTGGCAAGACCTTCGTCAGAAGAAGTGCTAGCCTCATCTATTCATGACATCTGTTCGTTAGTCACGGAGGCAGCGTTTCGTCGATGGACAGGCACACATCCCCTCCCCTTGATGGATGATGGATGCCTCTTGTGATCGCCGTTGCATCAGGTTCATTCTTTCAGCAATTCTGCTATACATGTTGACAATTAACTACAGATCTCCTTTAGGCATATGGAACACCATCACAAATGAATCTAGCATTGTCTTTAGTAATGGATGAGGAAGATTCCTCACATTGAAAAAGAGAGTTGCTTGCATGGGCAGATTTTTGAAAGGGAAAGATGGTTTTGTAATATATGCACGGACCCACAAAATTGTACGTTTACAGTTTAATCAGTTATCATGAGAAGACAAAGAAACTAAGCGTAACATCACTAACTCCAACTCTAAGGTTAACAGCCACGCTGGAGACAGCGCACACATTCATCTGGTGGTGTGTGGCGTGAGAAAATGGCTAGTTTCACTTCTCCCACAACTGGAACAATATATTCAAGATCAAGTTTTATCTTCCACGTCAACATACAATATGACTGTTGTATACAACCGTGGGGGGGGGATAGTCAAGGGCTAAACTTTAGGTTTGACCGGGTGAGGGCAACGGATGACACTTTAATTCTACCCAGACCTGGGACTGGCTTTGGGGTTAACAGCACTAGACTCTAATGAACATTGTGTTCACGTTACATTGAGTCAGACACTTTTATCCAAAGTGACTTGCAGGTGAGGCGGAGAACAAGGTTTCTCGTGGGCTTTATCGGGCACAGGGACCGCAAAGAAGCAGTCTGTAAATACCAGGCCAGGAGGGCAGAAAAACGTTAAACAATTTGAGGTCCAAAGTCTTGGGTTCGCAAATTCCAAGCATATTTCACCGGGCCGGAGCAACCTAAGGGGCTACGTCGGGTGCAGGGGGCCGTGCCTTCCCCATAGGGTGAAGCAGGAGATATAGGTCATTGCAGTCAACGAGTAGGCCATAGAAGTCTGACACAAAACAAGCTGGGAATTATCAGGGCCTATAAAGTCCACTATGATCTGGTGCAGTGGTGTGTCTGTTCCTGGTCCTGGTCACCTCCTATTCTGTGGGGTCTTGGCTGGCAGGGTCTGGTGGATAGAGGATCTTTGGCCGAGGAAGTGGGCCTGTTGGCAAGAGCAAGGGAGCAGGGGGGGGGTGGGCCCTCACAGCTCTTTCTACTGAAAGGCCATTTCACTGCCTGGTGTTACCATAACAACGGGCTATAGAAAAAGGGGGAGAGGGGTGCAAACCGGTGCAAACGCGTCACAAAGTTTGTATTTTGCGGCAGTACGGCGCCTTCAAGGGAACGCTTCACATCACAAAACGACCACACGTTCACTGGTCTTATGGGCGAAAACGCCGTACGACTGCAGTCTATGCACACTGGCTCGTCGCTTTGACAGTTTTAACAGATACTTGCCAGTTAATAATAATAATAATAATAATAATAATAATAACAATAATAACAATAACAACAATAAGCAATATAGGCCTGCCTATGGCGTTGATGGCCAAGGATCCCCACCCAGCCTCACATCTATTTGACTGAATCACGCCTCTGAGATGACGCGGGGCATTTAATACACAATAATAATAACAAGAACCGGGCGGACGGTACCGCAGTGGGTTTTGCGTGTTGGCGTAGTGAACGTTATATCCTCCCGCGGTCAGTTGTTTGGCAGGCGGCCGCTACGTGACAGGCGCATAGTGGCCGCAAGGCAGGCGGCGTTTCAAGTGTGGCGTCTCTCCGGCTCCACCTTCCAAATCCTGCCCCAAAAGCAAGCAGCCGAGTTCACTTGTCGACGACAACAACAACAACAACAACAACAACGGCCACCACCACCATCACCGAGTGTCAACAGCACGGGTGCAAGGCGCATATCTGACAGCGGCCGTGTCAAGACATTGCGGTGTATTCGCCGGGTCCGCATAGTGGAGCTGTGTGTGTGTGTGTGTGTGTGTGTGTGTGTGTACTCTCGGACTATTCCGTTTTCCACAAGTCATCATCTGCCGGCCAGCAGAGCGCTAGGCCTGGAGCTATATCGAGCAGCAGCAGCAGCACCCCCCTGCACCAGCACCCGCGTCGGATCCCATTCAAATGCGACATGCCGGCTGAACGTTGTTTAGAACCCACACACACACACACACACACACACACGGTGGGGTGGGGTGGGACAAACAAAACAACAACAACAAAAGAAATCGTCGTTTTCGGTCGTTTTTCCGTGTGCTTACCTGCAGATGTTCCTGAAAACGTATCGGCAGTATCTGAGCCATGTCTGCGGGCTTTCTGTCCGGAGAATCCGCAATGGAAAGGAAAGGAGAGGGGAGGGGAGGGGAGGGGGACACCAAGATGGATGTATCTGTGGTCTTTCACTGTTACGTGGCCCCCCTTATACGTCCCAAAGCTAAATGATGACGAGCAAAGAGTGGAAGCCTAAGCTGGCGCTGCGTGGATGTCACACGAACCCAGTGAGTGTTCCCATTCAGCAACCCACCCCCAGTCACCACCACCACCACCCCCCTCCCGCCGACACAACACTCCTCCTACACCCACCACAAGTCTGCACCTCCGCCAAGGAAACTAGTGCAAATACATGACGGTACGTGATCGAGATAGTCGCGTTGCGGGCGCTCGGGCAGAAGACAGAGCGCTTCAAATGTCTGTTCTGGTTGTTGTGTAATATCGACTGTGTGGCGATATAGTAGATGATAGGCTTCCCGAAATGCAATGCAGTGGGAAGATAGGATGCCCTCAGTGTATCCCTCCGCCACAGCCGCCCCCCCCCCTCTTTCTACCAACTTTGAAATCAGGGCTCGTGACGACCGTCCCACCTTTCAGGGTTTGTGCAAAAACATATCAGCATGTATGTATGAAATAAACATATTGGTACATACATGTCAATATATGACATGTATGTGTGAAATAAACATATTGGTACATACATGTCAATATATGACATGTATGTGTCAAATAAACATATTGATACATACATGTCAATATATGACATGTATGTGTCAAATAAACATATTGATACATACATGTCAATATATGACATGTATGTGTCAAATAAACATATTGATACATACATGTCAATATATGACATGTATGTATGAAATAAACATATTGATACATACATGTCAATATTATGGCATGTATGTGTCAAATAAACATCTTGATACATACATGTCAATATATGACAGTAGCACTGGTCTTCATAATGTCCACATAATAACTGGACATAATGAAGTATAAACCTCTTTTTAATAGAATACACTTGACCCAGCTTTTAACTGTTATACAACTTTTTACATCCCCCCTTACATGGAGACCTAAAAATATTATTGGAAGCATTACTTTAAATATTGTACACATCTACATGTACAATAGTAAACATGCATATAATTTAGTATAGTCGGTGTAAAAGCTATTTACAGTAAATCACCAAGCTGTTTATACTAATACAAAAAATGGTTTGCCAGTCAAAAAGAAGCATGTATTCTTATTTTATAAACTCCCTGAGATTGTGACCATTAGGGCTGCATTTAAGTGGGCTGACAAAAAAATAAAATAGCGTACTTTATTATCGTGCTAAAAAAATATGATGTCATTAAACCACCACTCATGACAGAGTTCCAGCCATCATAGTTTATTTCTCATTGCCAGTTTGGACGTGGTTTAGGATTTACAGTCCACAAGTCCAAATAAAACAACATTAAATGTGTTTGTATTGAAAAGAAAATTGAAATACAGAGTGTATCTACAGTGGAACTCAAAATATATAAAAGAAAAGAATAAAGGTCACAATAAAATATGATGAAATGATTCATATTAAAAACTGAACATATATATTAGTCTCACATGAATATTGCATCACATGAATAGCCTATATGCTAAGCTTATTCAGAAAGTGCCACAGTCTTGGTGTAGGCGTATTTGCTTGGCTGTTGTTTGCAGATTTGACAGTTTCATACAATAACATCTATTTGTCTCAGAGCAAATATAACTGCACTATAACCGTCACTACTTGGTTCTTGTCTTTCTGCATTTCACAAGACCCCCCCCCCCCCCCCCCCAGAAGAAGATCCAGCATTTTGGTGAATCATGGGAGGAAAAAAGCATCCTAAACTGTTGAAGTAATCATATTGATAATATACTGCAGTGTGAGCAGATTGTGAAGAAAGCACAGTGAAAGAGAGGGTGGTGGTGGTGGTGGTGGTGGTGGTGGTGGTGGGGGGGGGGGGTTGTGGGTAATGTCGTTTTTTAAGGCCGGGCAGGGTGGACCAGGTACGTCTTGTGCATGGCCTGGCTCATGCTGTCGATGAGAAGAAGCTGGTTATTCTTGTGATGGAGAATGATGTCCTGGAGACTGCTGAAGCTCTGTGGGACGGACGAAGAGGGGAACAGACAAGACGGACGTGGACGGAGAGAGAAAAGAAAAGTTTAAAGTGTAAGAATGCTGACGGGACACACACACACACACACATGCTGTGGTTGTGTCATAATAGCAGAGTAACAGTTATCTCAGAGAGCGTATTTCCCATTCTTTAATTTAATTTATTTTCTCGTGCAGTTCTGAGTATATAAGTATATCCGGTTTTTTTATCTTATAAGGCCATATTGAAAACTCCCTAGCTACCTGTCCCGCTACTTCCTATCAAAAAATGACTGCCCCTAGAGTTCGCACTTAGGTGGGCAAGAAGATCTCTCATCTGCTCCCTCTGCAGAAGGGGCTTCAGATACAGCACCTAATCACTCTCGAAGTTTATCCATCGTAAATCCCTGGGAAACTATTGTAAATTGTAAAACTTTTAACTAACACCTGCCACATTCTTTTGCACAACTGTTATTGCATTTTATGTTGTCTGAATGTGAGTTTGTTCATGTTGTGTGTTATCTATGTTGAAACTTCATCTGCTAGACTTCTTGACCAGGTCTTTCTTGAAAAAGGGGACTCAGGGGACTAACCTGAGATAGAATACTGCAGTGTTCTATCTCAAACCAAACAAGTTCCTATATATATATATATAGGAACTTGTTTGGTATATATATATACTCGCCTCTTCATTTTCCCGGCCCTCCTTTCCCAGAGCATAGCCTTGCGTCTCCTCCACGAAGCGTATGGGGATGTTATAGACCTTCTGGCTGTAGAGCACGGCCAGGGTGTAGGGTTGCCGGGGGTCCTGGGACGAGCTGCGGCGTACGAGGAAGGCGCCGTCCTACAGTAGGACGCAGCAGCAGAACAAAGACCACTGTGATGGATGGACAGAGGCGGGGGGGAAATTGGATTAGAGGAAAGAATAACAGAGGGGGTGACATGTGAAGGGGGGGGGGGGGGGGGTCATTTGGGAGGGAGGGAAGGAGAAAAAGGATGAAGGGAAGGAAGGAGGAAGGAATTAAATCGCACATGTAGGACATAGGCTGCGTTCCAATAGTTCACCTCAGGCTCAAGCTGAGAGCACCAGTAGTATCACGATGATGATGATGATGATGATGATGACAGATTGGGTCAGTTTAGCTGCTTCAGCGTCATTAAAGGGGAACATCACCACTTTTCAACATTATCTCTATCTATCCGCATGAGGGATACAGTGTGGGGAAAAACGCCTGCAGTTGTTGCAGATGCTCTCTCTCTCTGTGGGTCACAGCTCAGCGCAGATGCAAAATCGTGCCCCAATTAATGACAAATGAGTTGTTTTGCGTCATCTTACCCGCCCCACATCTTACACATTTCACATCATCCAGCGCCATCTGACGAACAAAAGTAGCGGGGAGATCTGGATTCAGGCAACATGGAACATGGAACATTGTCATTGTCAATTTGCATATACTACCCACATTGAAATGATACAAAGTCATTTGAAAAGTTAGCAAAGTTCCCATCGAGAGCCAACATAGACAGTTGATGACCTGACTGATCATAATCTTCTGACTTAGTAGCCAATTTTCACTGGGCGAATCGTGATAGACGGACAATTGGAATGCAGCCATAGTCCCTTCATAAACAAAGGCGCAGATTCCTGTCATGTGATACCTTGTTGATTCTCAGGAGGAGTTCCTCGGCACGCTTTCTCTTACAATCGCCGGCAAACCACTTGTCGTCCTGCAATTCATCCGCATGTCAATGCAACAGCAACAGTTCTGCAGTCAGACCACGTCAAACCTGTTGTTTTCATGTATTGAGTAATACCTCATTTCCCGTCGCTTTGTTGAATTTCATTCCAGTCAGATGCACATAGGTGGGAAAAATTACATGAATGTGCAGATCGAAAAGACAACGCGTTGGCATTTAAGTTTTAATTAAAATAAAATCTAAATCACCTTCTGGCATTTGTTCTACCATTGGGGGAGATAGAGGTCTGAAATGAAGACAACAGTACCAGCACCATCCGTTAACTTTATATTCATAATCTATCTCTTTCCTCTGCCTTTAAGTGCGTTCATAATTCATGATAATATCTCTGCCCTTCCTGTCTTCTAACCTGCTTTGGGAGTCCTTATTGCTGGCTAGGTACGAGGGCTTCACCGCAGAGGGTGGGGAGAACATGGTTCGTTTACCATCAGGAGCTGGAGATGGAACTTAGTTTACATTATTTTACATTGTTGACATTTGGTAAACATTTAAAAATGTTTGTTTGTGTACTTTACTGGTGTTCTACCGTTTTACCTGCTTTCATCTCACTGACGGATGGCAATAGAGAATTCTGGAAAGAGGAATTCCACACAAAATTCCATGTTTTAGGATTGGCTCGTATCACACAACATACACATAGACATGCGTTACACCAGCAGGACTCCACACTGGTGTTTTGGTGTCCATTGAAATAACAAAGCATGGTAAATAATAGCCAAGCTGTATCAACAAATATGTGACTCACAGACAAGGCCCGGGGCACAGGAGGCTTCATCCTGGGGACAAGAGCTTTTAAAGTATAGTTCAGGTGCTTCACAGCACATGCTAATCTAGCACGTTAACACTAAAAGGGGGAGAAGACTGCTGCAGAGCCCCCAGAGGTGAGGTGTACTTACATGGACATGGGAACGGGTGGTGCCACCGCTGGACTGAGCGGAGGAGGCAATCTCATTGGCCCACGAGAGGGCGGAGGACACGCTGCCATGCAATGAAGGGCAAGAATTCGAAATCACAACGGCGTCATGATTTGACAAATCAAATATGTTATATACTGTAGATATTTGGTCCATGTATACGAATCACTGTTGGACGGTAGAATGGTACTCGCTTTGAGTGATATAAATGGTATGAATGTAAAATGTACAAAATAAATCGAACCGACTTACTAACTTAATATGATATTATACAGTATTCGAGCCATGGGGAAGAAACCTCTGCTAAACTGTCCTATGAACTAACACTAGATCACAATCTATACTGCTGCACTTGTACTCGGACTAAACTGGATGAATGATGACTTTCAGGGAGAGTGCCTGCTGCCTACCTGCTGTTGGCTGGAGATAGACGTCGTCACTGTCTCCCTGGAACACAGGAACGCAAACATCAACAAAAATCAACCAGAAAAGCTTCTGTTCTGTTTTGTTCTGTAACGTTTGTAGACTCACCTGTTCTTCATTCGGATCTATGTACACATCTGAAATGCAACAAGAAGGAAAAGCTATCGATGGCCGATATTACAGTTATATAGAGTTATATAGTCCACTGGTGGTCAATTCATTGTCCAGACAGTCTGTCTGTGGGTCCGTTTATTAGATTTACATGCAAATAGATAGCTGATACATCCCTAGCTGATACATAGCTCCGGAAGCATGTGGTGGACCGTAATCATGGTATGATTCAAAACACATTAAAATCTCTGTACAGTATGTACGTGTGTATGTCTGTAATTCGATTCGTGCTTGGCAAGTTTATTGCTGAGGACCCAAGGAAGTGCAGTGTTGAGTGCGACATTTGTTTGGATGAGCTGTTCTCAAGAAAGCTGCAAGCAATCTGCTCAATCAGCACATTCTGAACAGGCACGGAACGGACACTGCACTGGCCAGTGTATTGCCGAGGACCCAAGGCGCTGCAGCGTTGAGTGTGTCGGAGGTTTTTTGGACGAGCGGTTCCCTACAAAGCTGCGAACAGCAGCAATACCGGAGGCAAACGGACACATTTAAAATTCAAATGAACCACATCCACATCTACACATGACTCTTTGTGTTGACTGTGCAATATGTAAATGAGCTGTAACATTAGTTAATGGTGCTGACCTTCCTCGACCTGTTGGGGCGCGGCTGGGAGTGGGGTGGCGTGGATGGGAGGCGGGGGCATCTTTTTCAGGGCACCCTTTTTCCCGGGCTTCTCCTTCCTGTCCACCTCGGGAGCTACGAGAGAGAGGAGAGAGGGGAAAGTACGACCGTCAACTATGTGGCTGTTAATAATGTTTTATATTGCGCCAAGGGCAGCTGGTAAAACACGATGGCGACCTACGTTTCTTAGCGGCGGGATCGTGAAACACTTCGGCTTCCCGTTGCGGTGGCTGTTTACGGACGACCGGGGCAAGAGAGAGAGAGTCGTAAAACAAAATCAGGCGTTTAATAAGGCATCCGAAATGAGGTCGCCGCTTACTCGCGGGCGTGGCAGAAACAAAAAACCAATGGAAATCAAAAGTGAGTTAAATGTAATTAAACGCAGACACACAAAAAGCTGTTTCCCGAATTTAACGTTACCAAAACTTTGCCCATCGCTGTCAGTTTGGTGGGCCTGGTGGGTGCGGCGGCGGCAGGCCGCATGGGTGGGATCTGTCTTATCTGTGGTGAAGGGGCTTGTCTCTGGGGGGGGACAGCTTGTCTCGGGGGTCTCTGCGGCGGAGCACTCCGTCTCTGGGGTGGGACCGGTTGTCTGGGGGGCGGGGCAGCTTGTCTCGGGGGCGGAGCGGCTTGCCTCTGCGGAGCGACCTGATCAGACGAGCGGTCTGCAGGTAAAGGTCAAAAGGTGAAAGTGGTGTTTAGCTGAAGACCAACCGATAATAGACCTTGTTCACAGGGCGGCCATATTGGTTAGTTGGGTGGGGGACATTTTCTAGGAAACCGAGACAACTCAATCGAAATGCATTGCAAATGCTTGAGATTTCATGGTTTCCAAAGATTCTAGAAGGTTTAGCAACCCAACTAACGAACTGACTGGTGTTCCCCACATCCACCAGACCTCATTGTCTATAGCTGTAATGTTATCATAGTCATAATATTAAATTACAACAGATTACCCAAGTAAATAAAATCCAGCTCCATTGGTTTCGGAGGGACTTTGATGACGGGCCGCTCGCACGGGGGCACTTCGTACATGTCTGCCTCTTCCTCGTCCTGCACGAGCACATTAACAATCATCATCATCATCATCATCACCATCATCACCATCATCACCATCGTAATGGAGTTAATATGTAGGAGAGTAAAAAATATATATATATACTAAATAAACAGATCAAAGAGCAAACGACTTACAAACTCATCTTCTGGCCAGCCACTTCCTCCATTATTATCTTCATAGGTGTGTATGTGTGTGTGTGTGTGTGTGTGTGTGTGTGTGTGTGTGTGTGTGTGTGTGTGTGTGTGTGTGTGTGTGTGTGTGTGTGTGTGTGTGTGTGTGTGGAACAGACAGACAGACAACGAGAAGAATCATGTCAGTACATATACAGATCAGTGGCTTTAAGTTAAAATAATACAAATGAAGACTATAATATAAATACATTAAGGGCAGTATTTACACATAGCCTAATCCCTGAGAGCAACTCATGTCCAGTGTTGGAGTGCAGTGAGTCATGCATTTAAGAAGAATAAAATATAAATTGTCTACATAACAAAAATAATGTCATAAATAAGAAACCCGATAACATAACATAAAACAACTACGTTGTTTTATGTTACCTATTCTTCTAGGCGGAGCAGGGGGCGCGTTGTGACTTGGATGAGGGGTAAAAGAAGGTGAAATACAAACATTATAAACATGAGCACACAATGTCCTTCTCAACCATTACAATTGCTATGACATATTCAGCCTGAATCAGGCATGGCTTTGACATGTGTTGTTATGAATACTGTCACAAATTGAGGATTATTGTGGAAATGTTTTTGCGCTAACTGCAGTAATATGATACTTACTTGTTTTTAAATTTATCGAAGAAGCTCTGTAAAAAACCCAGAAAAACATAGATTAAACAGATGAGCAGAAAGATGAACAGAAAAGTCCTGATGTAGCCTATGTGTGTGCAAATTCAGAAGAACAACTATCTTATATGACGAGAGGTTTGATTTGACGTGTCATTTGTTAGCATTGAAAATAAGGTTAAGGCGTTAAGTACATTATTACATTACAAGACATCCAAGTCATTTGTCATTGGCAGTTGGACCCTACGGTCCCTCTCACGCGAGGCCTTGAACACATTATCTGCTGACCGCCTCGGTGCCGCTGCCAGATTTGGTTATCAGAGCATCGGTGAATGGCTGCTTTGTCTCGCAGGTTAAACAGAATGGCAAGCGAGCTTTATCATGTAGCCAACCCGTGGCCCTGTGTTGTCATGGCATCGACCTCAACGTTGTGCAGCCTAGTAGAGTTTACCGTGCATCCTCTAAAAGAGGGGCACACGGGATGTGTGACCAGACTGCTTTTATGAATTGCTCTCCCTCTTTAAGTCTAATACGGTCTACTCTACACTATAGTCACAGCAATAAAAAGTTAGAAGTTAGACGACATTTGTTTCCAGTGCTAATGTACGACCAAAGCACTCATTTGTCAATACATGTGATAAAAATAACGTTATACCAATATATATATATCAATATCGACAACTTTATTTTAAGTATAAGGAAGAAACTATACCTATTTGATGACCTTGACAGAGCCAGATAAAGGCACAATAGCAGTTCAAAATAAGGAAGTACAGATATATCTCTCCTTTCCCACAAGAGGTCAGTTGTCAGCAGGGAGCGAGGTGGAGGAAGTGAAATGTAAATGATTAGAGATAGACAGGGGTGGAGGGGCACACCTCAAGAATGAGCTTTCCCTGTTCCTTTCCCAGGCTTCACCTGGTACATACGAGTGGCATTCAATTTACAAAGGGTACTAAATCGAATATATATGCCTATGTATACCAGTGGAGTGTGTGTGTGTGGTTGGTTGCTGGTTTAAGCAGCCTCACCCAACCCCTGACTATCTAACTCAGGCCAGGTGAGGCTGCTTAAACCAGCCACCAATCACACACTCCATTACCATTATACTACCCCATTGCTAGTTCTTGCCTACTTCTCTCTGATGATGAAGTTGATGAAGGGCAATGTTGTGGGCAGGAAAATACTGTTATCTGTTTTCCACAAAACCAAAGCCACACTATAACCAATATATCATAACCATGAGGCCTACATCGTTATATTATGCAAAATATGTGAGCCTATATTAAAAAATCCATGACAATTAAAAAAATGATGAAAGGTGTTGGCATACATAAGCCAACTGTATAAAATAGGTACACACCATATTTTACAGATAATTAATTGTACAAAAATAAATTAGGCTATATATATATATATATATAGATATGAATTAGTTATTTATACTGTTTACTTTTTCACATACAACCTACATTTGCACTCTCTATTAAATTCTCCTCTGTATTCATATTTACAATATTTACATGTGTATATAGTAACGTATAGCATCACTTATGCTGTAGTAGCCTACTTATTGCACTTTCTGTATATCATATAGTATATTTTGCACTACTGGTTTGATGCTAGCTGCATTTCATTGGCTTTGCACCTGTACCCTGCACAATGACAATACAATTTAATCTAATCTACATCAATTTGAAATTCAAAATTACACATAGGCCTATCATTTTAAACAAGTTGAGCCTAAAATCAGGGTACAGTTGAATATTAGGCCAATTTCGGTTCACACACAGTGGGAAAAAAAAAAGTAGTTTTCACTTTTAGTCCATCAGGCAAACCCTTCGGGATTAATAAAGCTCTATCTTATCTCTTTAATGCCTTACGTTGGACACAGCAAATTAATCACGTGTTGTAAACATGAACTAACATATCCGATTTGTATCCTAAGGTCTACATTACCATCGTTGTGCTCTCAGGGTCTTCTTTCTGTCTCAAGTGATGAGGAACTTCCTTGATGTTGGCGATCAAATTAAAACAAAGTTGCGCTCAACGTGAACAGCAGCCCGCACTGCTCTGAGCGCTGCTCTGCTATTGGCTGGCTGTCCGGCTCATTTGCATAAACAACGACGCGGCAGACAGGCGCAGCCCGACGTAACGGGATGCTCCCATTGAGCGTTACTGGCCAGAGAGAGGGCGGGACATTCCGCTACACTTTGGATGGATATCCGTTTCATGTTTCGGATTTTGCTTCGTCAAAATGTACCTTGTCGTCGTTGTTGTTGTTGTTGTTGTTGTTCTTCTTTTTGTTGTTGTCATATTCGTACACAAATATGTTTGTTTTTTTGACACATCTTAAAGGAATTAGGAGACCGGAAATTGTATTGCGGTCGACCGGAATAACGGTACAGTTCTCTCAGCCTCCGTTGAGAAAATGTAGGTTCTAACAGAAACGTGTGAGCACTTCAAAATGCTGCTGTAAAAATATTTCACAATAAGTGAAATTGTCTCGTTGTGGCCTATATGTCTGTAGCCTCGTCTCAATGACTGTGGAGCCTAAAATAAACAACATTGTTTTTTGTTTTTTTAGATCTGACACATAAACTGGTTACAAGATGGAAAAGACTAAGAATATCTGTAAATCACAAACTGTAAGCTTTAAAAAGAACATAACTGATCTGTGTGTGTACAATTCAAGAGACGGAGATAAAGGCATTTATAACAGAGATAAGAGTATTTATTGTAAATTAGATAGGTTTGTCAAATGTGACTAGAACAGAGGTTGACAATAAATAGTTAAACGACACATTCAAGTTTCTACAAAATAATACATAAATATTAACTTAAAATACTAAGACACAAACAATTTTCCTTGAATCAATCACAAAGTATATCACAGAAAGAACAAATAAAATCAAACAGTTAAAAAATTACTTGTATAACAAAAACACATCCGGATCATTCCTATTATAAAATTCCTATTGTGACACAAAATCATATGGACTCTCGAAGCTCTCTTTTTTGTATACACAGTCTCCTGCTACGAAACATATAAAAAGCACTGTTTATAAAAACTAACAGATAGCTTTGGCCACATAGGCCCTATGAAGTCAAAGGGGAAGAAAGATCAATTTTAATCTCTGAGCCAGCAGAGTGTCTTAACAACAACAGACTGCACATCAACAAGGGTTGATGTGTTGATGTGTTATTATTTTACATCACTGTAAAATATTTAAAAGCTAGCGTATTAACTAGCAACATATTAACAAATAAGAGATGGTCAATTTGTCCTGAAAACAAAAATGCCCTTAACAGTACGTAAGCCGTTGACTGCCTATTTCAGGGTGAGTTTGTCTGGGTTAGCAAGTTACTGATGCAAAGGCCTCAACAAAATGATCAAGCAGTTAAAATGAAGTTAAAATAAAAAACACTTGAGACTGTACAGGCCAGGCCAGTCTATATTAACCTCATACCACGGTTCAGAAAAAGTAAAGTTATCCCAGACCATAGCAATGTGAAACATAACCAGGAATAGTATCATTGAGAACTCTTATGAAGTAGACAAGGTTTCCAGAGACCAGATAATAGTTTAGTAGTATAATAGTCTATTCCAGGGGTTCTTAAAACTTTTCATCCCGGGACCCAAAAGACAATTCCAGTGTGTCTGTGATACCCAACCACCTCTGACCACAACGGAATTGGTGAGCGAACGAACGTCAAACGAAAGTGTTTTCTGAGGGTTCCTTTGCATTAACGACTAAAACTTGGCCATTTTGGGTCCCGAGTCCATGTTTTAAGGACTACTCTAGTAGTCTATGGTCTATGATGTAGCTGACACATCGGTGTCAAGTAGACACCGAAGAAGCAGAGGACTTTTGTTTTGAACCATAATACAAACGGTAGCTTCACTATATTACCACCGCCACCACCACAGCAGAGATCCACAGACAGAGTGGCCTTGTCGAGCCAATAAGGCAACACTAGAAAACTGAGGTCTTTGTTGTTGGGCTCCCCTGTCTTCCTAGATAAGACCCAAGACCGCGACAAGTGGCCGTGGGACATCTGTAAGAAGACTCTGCATGTGTGCGTGTACAGACCGCTGGTGGAGGGTCTCTCTCAATGCACAATAGCACAGACCAGAAGTGTCACATCTGGCAACGTAATGATTGTCACTTCAAACAACAAAAATACATGTCTTATATGTGAGTTTGTTCGTCAAGCACAGTACTTAATTGTTCTGCATTTTTTTCTGTTTCACTCGTCCTCTTCCCATCTCTCCTTTTTTTTCTCTCTCTCTCTCTCTCTATCTCTCTCCCTCTAAGGACGTGTCTCTCAGAAGACGGGGTCCTCAGCCATCTTGCTGTTGATCCAGTCCAGGTAGTGGGTGACGCGGGTGTACACACCGGGCGTGTCCTTCTTCCCACAGCCGTCCCCCCAGCTGATCACCCCCATCAGGGTCATGCGGCCCCTGCTAGAACACACCAGGGGACCGCCAGAGTCTCCCTGCGCCCACACACACACAGAGTAGGAGAACAAGAGGAAGAAGACAGTGAGGAAGAGGGAAGGGGAGGAGTTTGTACTCATTGTGTCAACATGGTGAGTAAAGAGTGCTTTGCTCAAGTTTAAATATTCAGAAGGAACCGTGTGTGTGTGTGTGTGTGTATGTGTGTGTGTGTGTGTGTGTGTATGCGTGTGTGCACTTGTACATGTGTGCGTGTATGTGCGTGCGTGTGTGTGTGGGTTTATACACGTGTGTGCTTGTGTGTGTGTGTGTGTGTGTGTGTGTGTGTGTGTGTGCTCACCTTGCAGGCGTCATCCAGGCCCCGGGTGTCCCCGGCACACAGCATGTTGTCCGTGACGGTCCGTCCAGCGAGCACATCGGGAATGCAGCGCTCCCGAGGCCACAGCCGAACGTAACCTCTCTTCACACGCTCGGAATACTCTGCATCAACTGTGGAGGGAGAAGGAGTCAGAACTATTCTAGTGTGTAATACTGCCCCCTGCTGGTCATCCAGATCAACATTAAAGGAGATATATTATACAACCTGGTGTGAGCATGATTAGCCATTCTGAGCGGTTTCAAAAACCGGCGTCATCTCCGGTTTTTGACATCACAAGTGGGAGTGTCCACCTAGAAGTATGCTGGATAGATCAGACTACCAGCCTACCCAGTGGACTGTAGCAACTGGTAGGCTGACCTATCCACCATAGATCTGGGTGGACACTCCCACTTGTGACGTGAAGTGGGGCCATTTTTTAAACTGTTTGGAATGGCAAATCACGCTCACACCTGGTGGTATAATAGAAGTTCTTTAAATAAAATGTCACTTTCCATCTCAATAATATCTTTTACAAAACCAAAGCCAAACTATAACCAATATAAAGTACATTTACATTTACATTTACATTTAGGGCATTTAGCGACTTGTTGAAGGAGACAGCAATATATCGCTGTGGTACATAAAGATAAGAATATAGCAGGTTTCGAGCATTCATAGTTGCAGGGCTAATAGAACGAGTTTCATAATGGTCGCTAGGTTGGATAATAGCTGGGATCGGAGCAGACGTGCCAGTGTAGTGATACAAAGGAATGACATGGCAGAGATGAGCAACTTAATGCATGAATGATGATCAGCTATTTACACTCGGCGTCTTTCCCGTAGCCAGAGATCTCGCACTCGGTCCAGTCGGGCAGAACCAGGCCGGGCTCTGGGAGACACGCGGGCAGGACCTCCGGAGAGTGGACCGCGCAGATGCCGATGTCAGTCTTCAGCTTGAGCAGAGCTGAGGGGCAGAGGAGGGCGGAGCGACGGAGGGGGTTAGCTTGTGACAGACAGACAGTAACGTGTTATGGAGAAGGTTGGGTCTGGTCCGAGTCGAGCATGGTTAATGGTCAGACACTACAGCACGGTTTATATGGTTCCTGTCTGGCTCGTCTGGTAGAGGATGGCATTAGCACTGCCAGGGTAACGGGTTGGATTCCCACTGGTGCCAACAATGCTAAGAATGCATGAACTCACAATAGGCTACTATAAGATGCTCTGGATAAAAAAATCTGGAAACAATTTCTTTTTAAATAGTCTAAATGTGTACATTACATGTCACTAATACATTCTTATGTGCTTACCAATGTCATTGTCATAGGTTTCTGTGTCAAAGTCCTGGTGGACCCAAAACCTCTCAACCTGGAAAATCTGCTCACTGCTGGAGTTCTCCTTCCGGAATGTTCTCCCCAGGACGGCCTGCAGCTCAGACGCTTTAAAGCTGAAACAGGAACAGAAAACGTCACATTTAAGACACTTATATACCTTTTACATAATATGCTAGATGTGCTAATGGTTTAACTGTGTGTGTGTGTGTGTGTGTGTGCGTGCATGTGTGTGCGTGTGTGTGTATGTGTGTGCACGTGTGTGTGTGCGTGTGTGTGCACATGTGTGTGTGTGTGTGTGTGTTGTGTGTGTGTGTGTGTGTGTGTGTAGTGCCCACCCCTCCTCAAAGCAGTGCGCAGCAGACAGAACCCAGCAGGAGTCTATGAGGATGCCTCCGCACAGATGGAGGTGCTTCTTGGAGCGGCGGCGGTAGACGTTGATGGCCACCTGCCAGGGCTGGTCTGTGATGTCACTATGATGACCCCGGACAATACGGAAGGAGAAGCCGTTCAGAGAGTTGTCCTGGCGCTGGCCGCACGTGGCTGTACACAACACACAAGACACAGGATCACCGTCACACTCCCAGACAGCGCTCAGCTGTTTACGTGTTGTTGCCACCAGTTGACATGGTCGGTGTACTGAGAGTGGTGTGTGAGTGTGTGTGTGTGTGTGTGTGGATGTGTGTGGATGTGTGTATGTGTGCACCTGTGTGTGTGTGTGTGTGTGTGTGTGTGTGTGTGTGGTGTGCGTGTGTGTGTG
Source organism: Coryphaenoides rupestris (assembly GCA_002895965.2). Lineage (NCBI taxonomy): Eukaryota > Metazoa > Chordata > Actinopteri > Gadiformes > Macrouridae > Coryphaenoides > Coryphaenoides rupestris. The sequence continues at coordinate 11,871 of PIJE02001954.1, read as the reverse complement.
AGACCCAAGTGTGTGTGGATCACTTATTGTGACGGATTATAGTTTTGAAAGTTCTACCTCCACCGTGGCCGCTGGTAGGAGCTCTGGGGCCAAGGGTCGTAATGAAAGCTGGATGTTTTGCTGAAATGGAAGCAAGGTGTGTATGGTTAGCATCGTGACAACACAGCACACAACGACAGACAGACAGAGGCAGCGCTAGGAGACGTCTGGGGGACACTCACGGCATGGGGCCACGTCACACAGCTCCCAGGTGATCTGGTTGTTCTTGACAATGTGACACCAGGGGCCCGCGTCGCCATCTGGGTTCCTGTGTGCAAAACAAAACACACGTGTTGGTCTCTGCGTGACCCGTGACCCGACCCGTGACCCGTGCAAATTGTACGCACACACTTGCGTCAGCGTCACTTTTGTTGTCAAAGACAAAGTGTTTTCTATGTTCACATGTATGTGCAGTAAAACATGATCGTTCTGTAAATTGGAATTCTGTACATTGGAAGACACAAAAAACCTAAGGTAGCTGTTATACTGATGTATAACATAAGAAACAGCATAGGAGGGGCCTAAAGTTAATACAAAAATTAATACAATACAATACATATGAAAAGTATGTTTGCATGCACACACACAAACCCATACACAAACACACACGTGGTTAATGTGTGTGCTAGTTAATGAAGTGAATGAAAATAATACAAAATATTGTCCATCGTTATGCATTGTTTGTTTGCACGGGCACACACACACACACACACACACACACACACACACACACACGCTACCTGCAGTAGCTGTGGCTGCCCAGGCCCAGCTCCAGAGCGTCGGCCCTCCAGGCGGTGTTCAGCTTGCGCCTGATGACCGGGGAGTCCCAGGCCAGGCAGCGAGCCCCGCTGTGGCTGACGGCCGTCGAGCCGCGGTACGTCTGGCCCGCGCCCCGCACACACTCCTGCTCCTTATCTGCTGCCGGAAACACATCCGCTCAGGCAGGCCGGCCAAACACAGCACAGCAGCATGGACAGATAACCCCCAGCCGCCCATCACCTAACCCCAGCCGTTGATGTTGTTGGTGGTTGTGGTTGTTTTATGTGCATTTCACTTTTTGGTGCGTATTTGGAATTATGTTAATTATATAATTAATTATTATTATTATTATTTATTTATTTTTCACGAAATCTATCTTACATATATTGTTTTTTATTTTGTACATGTATTATTCTATCACTTTTGTTCTTTTCTGTTGTATTTTTGAGCAACCTCTGGCACAAGAATTTCCTTCGGGATGAATAAAGTTCTATTTTATCTTAGTCTCTTGACATAACTTTAGAATTAATCAATTAATCAACGATTTCATTATTTTGAACAAAAGTGGTGGCTGAAAAAACCCACAAAAACAAAGTGACATTGTGATTGGTTGAACTTACTCTCTGGACACTTGTCCACGCTGCAGTACTGCCAGTCCACCTGAGCGCCCTTGTAGACAAAACACCAGGGGACTGAGTCATTGTCCGGGTTCCTGGCCAGACGAGGAGACGGAAAGTGAGAATAAAAGAGTAGAACGTTGTGTGTGTGGTGTGTGTGTGTGTGTGTGTGTGTGTGTGTGTGTGTGTGTGTGCGTGCATGTCTGTGTGTGTGTGTGTGTGTGTGTATATGTACATGTATGTGTGTGTGCGTGCGTGTGTGTGTGTGCGTGTGTATGCGTGTGTGTGTGCGTGTGTTATGCATGCGTGTGCATATGTCCGCATGCGTGTGCTCCTCCTCGCGTCGTACCGGCAGAAGTTGTGGTTGCCGAGGCCCAGGCTGCTGCCGTCGTGTTTCCTGGCGGTGAAACGCTGTCCCCTCAGAGACGTGGAGTTCCAGTTGATGCAAACACTTCTTGTGTGGCTCACGCTCCATGTCCCACGGTACGCCTCTCCCCGGCCCGACACACACTTCTCGTTGGTGTCTGGGAGAGAGAGGAGAGAGAGAGGAGAGAATGATGATGTATAATGATCATGAAAACGTCACTGCCAACCGGAAGGTGCTGGTTCGATCCCAAGTGTCGAGGTGTCCCTGAGCAAGATAACTAACCCTAACCGCTCCTGACGTCTTGGTTGTTACCTTGCATGGTTGACACCGCCGTCGGTGTATGAATGGGTGAATGTCAGGCAATACTGTAAAGCGCTTCGGATATATAAATGCAATCCATGTACCATTTACCATTTTGGAACGCGTTAACGTGGCTCTGAAGCCAATATGCGGGATCTGTGTCATCGGCTGCTGACTCACTGCCCCAACAAACACACACGACTAGACGACGACTAGACCGTTCGCCGACAAGAAACGCCATCCGACCAGCGCCAACTGCCACGGGCAGGTACCCAGTGTTGGTGTCTGTTGGGGGGGTTGTTAGGAGTGTGAAAGCACCTCCAGGCAGCATACGCCTGAAGGGGGCCTGAGATAATAGTGATAGTTAACTCAAATATAACTTTAATGACAGCAGGAGATCCTATCAGCAATAACTAATGACCAAATATGTCACGTGGAAAAACGCATGAACTACATTTTACGACGTGTTTTTACTTTGGAAATGTAATGGAAATGTCCATAAAACCACCATAAAACCATACTTGCATCTCATCCAAGATATTTGACTCGTCAAATCCCATGCAACCTTTCAGTGACATGTTTTTTCCTCGTGGCAGTTAAGTTATGCTCATAACAGTGGTGTGTGCGGTTTCAAACAATGCCTGAAAATTACAGTGGATGATCATAAATAAATTCACTGAGTCTGGGCCTCTCTCTCTCTCTCTCTCTCTCTCTCTCTCTCAAGCCAATGCTTCTAGTACCCTTGGCTGTGACTATTGGATTACTATTGTGTTGAGCGGGTGGAGCGTTACATAAAACAATATACAATAACCCGCAGAAACAAAAACACACTTACAACACTTACAACCTTCCCCCCAAAAAGACTGTTTCTTTCCATGGCTAGTGTCCTGGCTTTCCTTTCAACCCGGACCGCAAGTCTATGAGCGGTTCGATACATGCGTCATGTCTGTGACGTGCTATCTATAGTCACCAACAGCTTGGTGGAGAGGAAATGTTAATTAGGGTCATGTGACACTTCGACGTTGAGCCTGCCATGGAAATGCCTGCATGTGAGCCGGCACCCGCTCCCTGCGGTAGGCTACCTCGGCTAGATACAGAGACACCAGAAACCGTAGTGTCTTCAACACTATGGTCCACAGAGACGGTTTGGACGACGCGTATATTTAAAAATAAATGATTTAAGTGCTGTTCCTGTTCGGGCGGTGATAGATGTCATGGAGTAGAGTGTTAGAGTGTTGTTTTGTGGGGTACATACTGATTTCACACTGTGTTCCCGAGAAGCTGGGCGGACACTGGCAAAGGAAGTCCGAGGAGTACAGAGCCTTCTTACAGACGCCTCCATTGTAACACCGGGACTCCTGGCAAGCTAGAGAAGGGGGGGGAGGGGGTGGGGGGGCAAGTCAGTTAGCTCTTTAGTGAATTTTTATCTCACAGACCTTGTGGGCTTGTATAAATCATTGTATATAACATTGTATAAATCGTTCTTCTAACTCTTATTCCACGTATTTAGTTGAGCGAAACAATTTACTTCCCTGAAAAGGGCAACAATTTCTCAATGTTATCTGTAGCAATGAGTCATTTGCTACAGTCCATCTATTATAATGAGCAGGGGCAGGAGGGGGTGGGTTATTCAGAAAGACGTCTGGTGTCCAATATGACCGCACAGACCATTTACTTCTACTGGCGAGCCACTCACGAGTTCGTCAGACAGCAATGTGGTTACAATTTGAAAACAGCGAGAAGGGGTGTACAGTAATATGCATCATAGCACGCCGTCAGTGGGGGCAATAGTGCACATGAGAAATCGTCTGACTTCTGAACAAACCCAGACTAAACTACAGCAACTCACAAATATACGGGAATCCTAACAAAACATCATTCGACAGTAGCAACGGAAAAAACATCTTGGAAAGTCACTTTTGTCAGAGAGGAAAACAAAGACGAAAAGACAATGAACTTCATTGGATGATGATATTAAAGTAAGATTGACACGACATCTAAGCATCCCAATGAGACATGAAGCTGTAATGAAGGCAGGCAGTCAAGCAATGACTGGCAACAGACAAACAGACACAGGACATTGGAAACACACACTTAGATATACGAGAATATATATATATACTGTATATATATATCCACATTATTCATATGTATATTTTTAAAGGGGCCCTATTATAGCACCATGTGTCACCATGATGACCCATTACCGGCCGTTATAAAATTGTCATGTGACAAAAAATGTCATTGTGACGAAGTGACATCACAAGTGGGAGGGTCCACCTAGATGTA
>PIJE02001953.1:76425-85277 GCA_002895965.2 Coryphaenoides rupestris | reverse complement strand
GGACAGCAGGACTATACTTAACGCCTGGTACTACTCAACACCAGACACATACGAACACAACGGTCAGCACACAGGACACAGAAACGCCCAGACGAGACCACCATAGCAGACTACTATGAACCACCCTGGTCAACCAGCTAACGTCAATTAAATCAACACTACACACAGACTCGACACCGACCCCCTATCACAGGTACCAAGCGACAGACCAACAGCAGCACTTAACAACCTAAACACACCCACCCCACCAACCATCAAGCACAACAAACAGCACCACCAAACAACACAACCACATCCACACAACACCCACAAAACCAACAAGCAGTCCCGCGCCCCAGAGACGCGATCGTCCCCTCGCCGTTCCTCCGTCGTTGGCAACCACGAACACACAACACCCACGCCGCACATGTACTCACCGCCTGGATTAAGTACATTCATCACAGCGGATCGTGGCGGGAAGGGGAAGAGGAAGAGGTAAGGGGAAGAGGAGGTGAGATAAATATCCGGAAACTTCCCTGTGCGCCGAAGGCCAAATGGATCGCTGCTTTGCATGTGTGACGACTTGCTTTTTTTCCGCTCTCTCGGTCTCTCTCTATCTCTCTCTCTCTCTCCCCTCTGTCTCTCCGCTCTCTCTCTCTCTCTATCTTCCTCTTCTCTTCTATCTCTCCTCCCTCTCCCTTCCCTCCCCTCCTCCCTCCCTCCCTCTCTCTCCCCTCTGTCTGCTCGCTCTCTCTCCCTCTCTCTCTCTCTATCCTTTCTCTCTCTCCTCTCTCTCTCTCCACCTCTGTCTCTCTCGCTCTCTGTCTCTCTCTCTCTCTCCTCCTCTTCTCTATCTCTCCCTCTCTCGTCTATCTCTCCCTGCCTCTCCCTCCTCCCTCCCTCCCTCTCTCTCCCCTCTGTCTCCCCCTCGTGTCATTCACTCTCTCTCCTCTTCTCTATCTTTCTCTTCTTCTCTCTCCTCTCTCTCTCTCCCCTCCCTCCTCTCCCTCGCCTCTCTCTCTCTCCCTCCCTCTCTTTTCCTCCCTCCCTCCTCTTTTTCTCTCTCCCTCTCTTTTCCCCTTCTCTCCTCTCTCTCTGTCCTCTCTGTCTCTCTTCTCTCGTCCCCTCTCTCTCCACCCCCCTCTCCTTCTCTCTCTCTCTCTTCTCTCTCTCTCCTCTCTCTCTCTCTCTCAACTCTCGTCTCTCTCTCGCCTGCCATTCGCCAGGAGCTGTCCGCAGGTCGTCGCCCATCACCACCACCGTCGGGGTCCGCCGTTCGCAGAACCAATGGCCTCTGGATAAGCTGCTGGCACCCCTGACCCTTCCTCCTCCTTCCCCCTCTCATCCTCCCTCCTCATCGTCATCTTCCTCGCGCCGGCAGGCACACATGGCGTGCCCCGGCCTCAGTGGCCGATGCTACAAGCGCTGACGGTGGAGGTGCGGCCTCGCTGGCGCCTCAAGGAGATCCGCAGGAGGTCCGTCCGCCACGCAGGTCAGCCCGACGACCCATGACCCGCAACCCTGGGGGGTGATTAAATGATTCAATGATCAAAAGAGTAGTATGTTTAGTTCCCAGTTTTAAGGAAACCTCTATGAAATAAACACACTGTTTTAAATTCTCATGACTGTTAATTAAGGCAGGAAGGCCATCATTCTGAAACCAACACACAAACTCACCACGCACACACACGGCGGTGGGACATTGGGGGACGATGTCATCATTCACTTTTGGCCGGATAATAAAGCCCCCTTGAGACTGTCTTGTGATTAAGGGCTATACAATAAAACTGAATTGTTAATTGAATTGAATTCCGAATTGAATTGATCGAACACCACTGCTTGGGAGTGGAAACACGGCATGCTAACCGGCTGACTGCAACCGCGGTCTGCCTAAACCGCGGCCGTCGCCGGTCCGTCCCCCGGGCGATGGTTGATGGGCTTGGAGTGACGCCCAGGGCTACAAGCATCAGGAGACACACACACACAGCACACACACACACACACACAGCACACACACATACACACACGCAAGCACAACCACACACACACACACACACACATCACGCAACAGCCGTCACAAAACACAGCCCTCGGCTGAGAGAGGCCGTCCCACTGCTGCTGTGAGAGAGCACCAGAGAGAGAGAGAGAGAGAGAGAGCAACGAGAGAGGGAGGGAGAGAGAGAGAGAGTGGGAGAGAGAAGAGACAGGGAAGAGGGAGAGACAGAGATATGAGAGAAGAGCGAGCATAGAGGGAGAGAGAGAGAGGAGGGGCGTGAGGGAAGGAGAGAATAGAGAGAGGGAGGAGAGGAGCGAGAAGCGAGAGAGAGATAGAGAGAGAGAGAGAGAGAGGAGAGAGAGAGAGAGAGAAGAAAAGAACCGGTCACATTTATTTATTCATTTATTTCCCCCACCACATTACCGCATTAGCTATGAATATTAATGAGGAGGCGAAGTGTCCGGCATAAACGTCTCCCATTAACTCCCGTTCCCCCCTGTTGTTTCGAATTCCATCACGAGCGCCGCCGCTGCTAATCGCCGCTCCGTGCTCCAGGTTCCGTCGCCTCCATTTAGAGACAGACACGAAAAGAGAGGAAGAGAGGGTGTTGCGGGATCCAAGGCGAAGACCATGAATTACTGGATTAAACGTTGCGGCCGCCCCCTCCCCCATCGCTCACGAGCACAAAAGGCGTCTTCCCAATAAGGCCGCAGAACAGGAAGGAGGGGGGGTTGGGGGTTTGAATGTACGGAGCGGCGCAGAGTTTCAATCACTGCGACTACTCGACAAATAAATAACACATTCGGTGACGACTCACGGCAGCCCGACCGCGCGAACCCAGCACACACAACACACACAGCACACACACACACCACACACACACACACCACACACACACACACACTGTCCACCGCACCGCAGCAAAAATCTTTCCGCCAATGCACAATTATTTCCCATTTCAGTGGCCTCGCTTAAACCAAAAGGGTAATCTGCATGCCATTGTGGTGTTCATGTCGTGGGGGAAAAAAGTGCGCTATTTGCTATTTGTTGCTTTTGGGTACGGGGCCAGACCTGATACTGGGATCCCTCGACTTCCTGTAGACGTCCAGAAAAGATGCCTATAACCCCCCCCACAGCCCCCGGCAGTGTGGTCGCCAGTGAGGTGCCTGGTGGTGCGCCGGTGTAACGCTGAATCTTGACACAGACTCAAGGAGTTTATTTGTGTCAGGGCACAAACATTTTGGTTTGTTCAGCTCGCACCTGCAGCATGAACAGCCTGTCCTAAAATAAGAACGGTTCATTTAGAGGAACGAACACAGCTGTGGGATCCTTGCATCCGGCGCCAGTCTCCGTCCCGACAAACCATTTTGGGAACGGCTCTCTTCTCTCTGCAAATATACAAATAATTCGGCCGGGCAATCAGGCATTTCACGGATTGATTTGGCAACACTGGCCTCGTGGTTTAATGTGCCTGTTTTATTATGTATCAGTTTATTTTACCGTCGACCTAATTATTTCTGCAAATACCCGCGAGTTGCGCTCTTTCCATCAAATAGAAGGTCAGGGGGGGGCCAGCGGTGACTAGTCCGTCAGCCGTTAATACTGCCGTCGTAGTCGCGACAAACCACGACGGTGTCTTCCCCTCCTCGACTCCCGGAGCAACCACCTCGAGTGCTGACTGGCATCAGATGCTCTGCGCCCGTGGGGCCTCTCCTGGCTCTCGGCCCGGCTCCTCCGACACGTCCACGCAATCATCAAAACACTGTCCACATACCACCGACCGGCTCTCTACTCAGAAAGCCCACTCTGCATCAAATTGCCATGCGCTCATATTACAAAACACGTCCATCTCCACTTGTCTGTCCCCTCCTTCTCTCCTCCTCTTCCTCTCTCCTCCTCCTCCTCCTCTCCCTCCTCCTCCTCTCTTCCTCTTCTATCCACCTCCTCCTCCCCCTCCTGTTGCACACAGTTTCAGTGTCTCCCATGTTAACTGTGTCAATGTTCTCTGCACTGGACGGAGGCGACTTTTTGAGGTTCCTGAAAGACAAACGATTACAATATATTATTTCTTCAATCTTGCTCTTTCCCACCAGACTTCTTCCTCCAGGAACAACCGCCGTGGTCCCAGATTCCGGCTGCTGGACCTGTTCGCGGCTGGGGTCCTGCACTACCTGTACTCCGCGCGCTGCAGAACACAGCATCTCGGCCCTGGAGCCCGGGGCCCTTTTCCCTCAAGCCAGGGGCGAGCTGGTGGAGCTGGCCCTCAACGGGAACCTCATCCCACTGGTCACCCGTGCCGACGTCTTCGCGGGCCCTGGACCAACACTACGCATCTCTCTACCTGGCGGCAAAGCCAGATCAACCCGGCTCCAGCGACGACACCTTCCGGGGACTGCACGTCAGTAAACGCAACAACGCTTTTTAAGTTTGGTCCGTTCGTCCTCGTTCGCCAATCAGTCACTGGGGTTCTTCTAACACCGCAACGGCCGAAAACGGAACCCAGTTGATTACAACCTGCCTTAGGAAATACACATCCATACCTCCTCCTGCAAGCTTCAAGAACGCGAAAGGATCCTATTAACCACCAGGTGTGAGTGTGATTAGCTTCCAAGTGGTTTCAAAAAAACCGGTTGGAAATGCGCGCCCACTTGACATCATCAGTGGGAAGCGTTTGCCACCGCCAGATGTATGGTGGATAGATCAGCCTACCGTGTCAGTACAGTACAGTCCACTATGGTGCTAGTAGGCTGGTGGTAGGCTGATCTATCCAGCCACACTTCTAGGTGGGACACTCGCGGATGTCACTAAAAGATCATGTATTCCGCGTCAAAAGGAAATACCCGACACTTGAAGCGCAAGCTGGGGATTTCTTTTATGTTGAGGTACGAAGAACTTTGTTATAGGAGAGTACTCCCCCCCAGCCCTCCCCCCCCGGGAGACAGGGAATGAGGCTTGAAAGGGGGAGGGGGGGGGGGGGGGCGCTGCTGCCAGGCAACAGGGTCTATGCATGCTAGGGCGGTTAGAGGTGCATGCTAGAGCGGTTAGAGGTGCATGCTAGGGCGGTTAGAGGTGCATGCTAGGGCGGTTAGAGGTGCATGCTAGGGCGGTTAGAGGTGCATGCTAGGGCGGTTAGAGGTGCATGCTAGAGCGGTTAGAGGTGCATGCTAGGGCGGTTAGAGGTGCATGCTAGGGCGGTTAGAGGTGCATGCTAGGGCGGTTAGAGGTGCATGCTAGGGCGGTTAGAGGTGCATGCTAGGGCGGTTAGAGGTGCATGCTAGGGCGGTTAGAGGTGCATGCTAGGGCGGTTAGAGGTGCATGCTAGGGCGGTTAGAGGTGCATGCTAGGGCGGTTAGAGGTGCATGCTAGGGCGGTTAGAGGTGCATGCTAGAGCGGTTAGAGGTGCATGCTAGGGCGGTTAGAGGTGCATGCTAGGGCGGTTAGAGGTGCATGCTAGGGCGGTTAGAGGTGCATGCTAGGGCGGTTAGAGGTGCATGCTAGGGCGGTTAGAGGTGCATGCTAGGGCGGTTAGAGGTGCATGCTAGGGCGGTTAGAGGTGCATGCTAGGGCGGTTAGAGGTGCATGCTAGGGCGGTTAGAGGTGCATGCTAGGGCGGTTAGAGGTGCATGCTAGGCGGTTAGAGGTGCATGCTAGGGCGGTTAGAGGTGCATGCTAGGGCGGTTAGAGGTGCATGCTAGGGCGGTTAGAGGTGCATGCTAGGGCGGTTAGAGGTGCATGCTAGGGCGGTTAGAGGTGCATGCTAGAGCGGTTAGAGGTGCATGCTAGGGCGGTTAGAGGTGCATGCTAGGGCGGTTAGAGGTGCATGCTAGGGCGGTTAGAGGTGCATGCTAGGGCGGTTAGAGGTGCATGCTAGGGCGGTTAGAGGTGCATGCTAGGGCGGTTAGAGGTGCATGCTAGGGCGGTTAGAGGTGCATGCTAGGGCGGTTAGAGGTGCATGCTAGAGCGGTTAGAGGTGCATGCTAGGGCGGTTAGAGGTGCATGCTAGGGCGGTTAGAGGTGCATGCTAGGGCGGTTAGAGGTGCATGCTAGGGCGGTTAGAGGTGCATGCTAGGGCGGTGGTTTGCATGGTGGTGGTGGTAATCCTGCTGATGGTCTGTGAGATAGCACCTCAGAACCCCAACTTGGAAGCGCTAAGAACCAGTTTGTGCACACACACACACACACACACACACACACACACACACACACACACACACACACACACACACACACTAATATTAGTGCACGTGAGCAGGCCGAGCGTGCACGTGAACACCTTCAGATCATCTGTGGGATGAACAGCTGATCTGAGGGGTTTTCCCAGTCCTGAGCCTCGCTCACTCTTTGTTGTGTGTCTTTCTCTCTACTCCCTTGTGTCTCTCTGCCGGTCTCTGTCTCTCTCTCTCTCTCCTCCCCCCCCCCCTCACCCTCTCTCCCCCCTCTCTCTCCATGCCTGGCTGCAAGGTGAGGATCACAAAGGGAGCACCTGGCAGACAGGGATGCACTCCCCCTGCTCCTCCCTCCCTCCCCCCTCCCTCTCCAGTCACTAGAATGACAAACAGGGTTTCAGCAGGGGGGGGGGGGGGGGGGGGGGGGGGGAAGGGGGAGAGGGGGAGAGGGGGTGGGGGTGAGGAGAGCCACACCCCTCCTCACCCCCCGCCAGCTCGTCTTTCACACGACAGGAAGTTCCATTCAGACCAGGAGCTGCTGGGACATGTTGTCTAGCATGCACCTCTAACCGCTCTAGCATGCACCTCTAACCGCCATAGCATGCACCTCTAACCGCTCTAGCATGCACCTCTAACCGCTCTAGCATGCACCTCTAACCGCTCTAGCATGCACCTCTAACCGCTCTAGCATGCACCTCTAACCGCTCTAGCATGCACCTCTAACCGCTCTAGCATGCACCTCTAACCGCCCTAGCATGCACCTCTAACCGCTCTAGCATGCACCTCTAACCGCTCTAGCATGCACCTCTAACCGCTCTAGCATGCACCTCTAACCGCTCTAGCATGCACCTCTAACCGCCCTAGCATGCACCTCTAACCGCTCTAGCATGCACCTCTAACCGCCCTAGCATGCACCTCTAACCGCTCTAGCATGCACCTCTAACCGCCCTAGCATGCACCTCTAACCGCCCTAGCATGCACCTCTAACCGCCCTAGCATGCACCTCTAACCGCCCTAGCATGCACCTCTAACCGCTTAGCATGCACCTCTAACCGCTCTAGCATGCACCTCTAACCGCTCTAGCATGCACCTCTAACCGCTCTAGCATGCACCTCTAACCGCTCTAGCATGCACCTCTAACCGCCCTAGCATGCACCTCTAACCGCCCTAGCATGCACCTCTAACCGCTCTAGCATGCACCTCTAACCGCCCTAGCATGCACCTCTAACCGCCCTAGCATGCACCTCTAACCGCTCTAGCATGCACCTCTAACCGCCCTAGCATGCACCTCTAACCGCCCTAGCATGCACCTCTAACCGCCCTAGCATGCACCTCTAACCGCTCTAGCATGCACCTCTAACCGCCCTAGCATGCACCTCTAACCGCCCTAGCATGCACCTCTAACCGCCCTAGCATGCACCTCTCTATCGCGCTGCGAGCAACAGCGTCGCTCACCGAGCTAGCATGCTACTCTAGCAGCAGCGCGCCGAACCACTCCGGCACGCTACGAGCAACAGCGGTGCAGTTTATTTGTCCCGTCGGTCGTATTCCCCCCGCGCACGCCGCGCACGGAACACGTACGTAACCGATCCACTTCACTCAGATAAGGAATCGGGATAAGGTCCTTTAGGTCAAAATGACTTTCAAACGCTGCGCAATCACGCAAAGTGTGTCACGCTACGAGGGAAGTGGAGGCAGATAACGGGTGTAAATTAGGGCCAAGACCCCCGCATGCGAAGGCTCTGCTCAAAGGCTCCTTATCTCACATGCACTCTGAGAGGGTCGAGAGCTAAACTACATGCAGATGGTGTCCGTCTGAGGGCCCTCTGTGCCGCGGCCGTCGGGTGAGACTGTAGGGCGTAGTTCAGCCTCGCAGTAATGCAGCTAATGGTGCAGGGATGCGTGCAACATATGCTGGGCAGACATGTTGTTTTATCACAGAAAATAGGTTTTATTGTGAATGTCGGGGTGAATGGGCTTTATGATGAAGGGACGGGTAAACATGGCTTTATTGTGAAGGTACAGGAAACAGGTTTTATCGTAAAGGTACAGGTAAAGTTACTTTTTATTATGAAGGTACAGGAAACAGGTTTTATTGTGAAGGTACAGGTTGTAGCGACGATCCTAATAACCACAGTTTAGACGCTCAGGTGGGTGCGGGAGAAGTCATCAGTGATTGATGTGTTCACCGTTGGGTGGAGGTTCCCAGTGAATGAATCTTGACGGTTTCCAGTTCAATAACTTCTTTTGATGAAAATAATAAGCCACACAAACTGTAAACAAGCCGGTGAAATGGGTTTTATTTTGAAGGCCGGGGTAAACAAAGGGCCAGCAAGGTGACAGTAGGCGGAGGAGAGCCGGATTGTTGTTGAGATCCTCAGCCTTTTAGTCGAGGGCTTTGTTGGTTTAGAGCTTTGCAGTTGACAGGATGCGTATAGACCAGTTTATCTATCTTTAGAACGCCCGGCTTGAGTGCTGTCTCTCTGCTGGTGCTTCCCTTGCCAAGCGGGGGGGGGGGACTCGTCCGGATCCGCGGCGGTTAGACCAGCAGGGGTGTGGTTCTCAGCGCCTCGCCTGGCATCACTGGCATGTTCCCCACGCTCACGGGGCACGCCGCGGGAACCCCTCACGTTCCCTCTGTGAGCGTGCACGTGCACGCTCACGTGCACGTGCGTGTGAGCACGTGCACGACAGCGTTTCAGGCCTGAAAC
>PIJE02001953.1:61425-71425 GCA_002895965.2 Coryphaenoides rupestris | reverse complement strand
GTGTGACAGACAGGGTGAATGTGTGACAGACAGGGTGAATGTGTGACTGGGTGAATGTGTGACAGGGTGAATGTGTGACATGGGTGAATGTGTGATGGTGGTGTGTGTGTGTGTGTGTGTGTGTGTGTGTGTGTGTGTGTGTGTGTGAGTGTGCGTGGGCTGTGTGTGTGTGTGTGTGTGTGTGTGTGTCTGGGCCGCCGGGCAGCAGACAGGAAGTGGGGGTCTCTTCTGAACACACAGCTGCTCTCAGAACGCTTCCTGTGTGTCTCCTCACACCCCCCCCACACCTGCCCCCCTCAACACACACACACACACACACACACACACACAGTCTGTCTATCTGTAATGTAACTCTGTTATGTCAGCCACCATTTTGTCTCCTCTCCCCCGTGACAGACACCCACTTGTTGTGATTCTGGCTGTGTATTGTTCCCCCCCCCCCTCCCCCTACCCGCTCTGTCCCCCCCCCCCCCCCCCCCCCCCCCCCCCCCCCCCCCCCCCCCCCCCCCCCCCCCCCGCCCCCCCCCACAACACACACACACACACACACTCACACACACACACCCCCCAACCTTTTGGCCACAAACTCCTCACCTGGTGTCCATATGGTCATAACCTCTCTCTCTCTCGCTCTCTCTCTCTCTCTCGCTCTCTCTCTCGCTCTCTCTCTCGCTCTCTCTCGCTCTCTCTCAAATTATTTTCAAATTTCCAGTCATACCATAACCATGAATACTTCAAGACACACACACACACATGGTGTACAGTGTGTACCAGCGACGGTGCACCCTGTACCAGCAGGGGACCAGCGGGGTCATCTCAGGACAACACAACACACACACACACACACCAGACAACAGCAGACAGCCTGTGTGTGTGTGCGTGTGTGTGTGTGCATGTGTGTGTGTGTGTGTGTGTGTGTGTGTGTGTGTGTGTGTTGTGTGTGTGGGGTTTCCTGATCGACTGGTTTCTGATCCGTTTGCCAAGCGGTTTATTCAATAGAAATGTGTGTGTGTGTGTGCATGCGTGTGTGTGCGTGTGTGTGTGTGTGTTTCCTGGTTCACATCAGATGTGTGTTATTGTTTTCCTGGTGAACACATTCCTGGTATACCAGAGTTCTCGGGTCACCAGAGGTTCATTTCACTGCACATCCTGTATGTGTGTGTGTGTGTGTGTGTGTGTGTGTGTGTGTGTGTGTGTGTGTGTGTGACAAATAGTTCAAGTTCTTGAACGTTGAATGTTAAATTTAGGGCATTATTACATTTACACACTTTAGTCCAAAGCGACTCACAACAGATAAATGGTGAATGGATTGCGTTGATGTGGCCTCAGCTGCAGCAGCCGGGGTCAGCACGAGGTCAGCTGTAGCGTGCATAACTAGCTGCAGCTGGTTGGGAAAACGGGTTCAGATTTAGCTTCAGTTTAGCATAATGAGCTAAGCGCTAAGCTCAGCCTCAGACGGGCCCAGCGAGCGAGCGAGGACAGGGTTAACACCGTAGGAGAGAGAGAGAGAGAGAGATTCTCTCATGTCTTCTGACTGACCGCCAACTCTGCAACTTGCTCAAACAACACACATTAGTAACATACATACAAACAACACACATTAGTAACATACATACATACAACACACATTAGTAACATACATACATACAACACACATTAGTAACATACATACATACAACACACATTAGTAACATACATACAAACAACACACATTAGTAACATACATACAAACAACACACATTAGTAACATACATACAAACAACACACATTAGTAACATACATACAAACAACACACATTAGTAACATACATACATACATACAACACACATTAGTAACATACATACATAACAACACACATTAGTAACATACATACATACATACAACACACATTAGTAACATACATACATACATACAACACACATTAGTAACATACATACATACATACAACACACATTAGTAACATACATACATACAACACACATTAGTAACATACATACATACATACAACACACATTAGTAACATACATACATACAACACACATTAGTAACATACATACATACATACAACACACATTAGTAACATACATACATACAACACACATTAGTAACATACATACAAACAACACACATTAGTAACATACATACAAACAACACACATTAGTAGTGTGTGTGTGTGTGTGTGTGTGATTAGTGGGTAGGGGTGTTAAGTGTGTCGATAGCTCAACAGCATGCTGTGGATTGTTAGTGTTAGATGGCATAGTGTTGTGTTAGTGTGCTGTGACAGGTTGAATGTGCATGTACTCATCTCTCCAGTTCACACTGCGATTCCTATGATGTATTGCACAAGCTGATCGCTAGTAACATCATACATTACATACAACACCACTACTTAGTAACATTATCTGTCTCTCTCCTCTATCTCCACTCTGTCTCTCTCTCTACCTCTCTCCTCTAGCTCTCACTCTATCTGTCTCTCTACCTCTCTCACTCTGTCTCTCTCTCTGTCTCTCTCTCTCTCTCTCTCTCTCTCTCTCTCTCTCTCTCTCTCTCTCTCTCTCTCTCTCTCTCTCTCTCTCTCTCTCTCCCTCTCTGTCTCTCTCTCTCTCTCTCTCTCTCTCTCTCTACCTCTGTTTCTCTCATTGATTGTGTTGAACAGACACACACACACACACAAGCAGTTGACAAAGCTGCACAAACACACTTGATAGAGCTACAATCCTCAGCGTAACAGACACAATCGACTATCGTGCATTTGCTAGGATAAGCTACCGCTACAACTACAATACAACTGACTACTAGCGTCTCTTGGCCTCAAGATCAGTCTACCTGTCATATACCATTGGTCTGACAACACACCCTATTACTGTTCACTAGTACATCATACGTATCAGTCTACAACACATTAGCCTAAACTATTCATTTAAGCAAAACAACTAGTCACCTTACGTAAACATCGTGTTTGCCGGGGGTTTATGCCAATGTGGAGCTGAGGAGGGTCCTCTGAGAGGTCAGAGGTCATGAGATGGAGCAGGTCAGGGGTCATATAGAGCTCAGGATAAGGATGCACGGGCGCTAGGAACAACGTGTCCGGAGCAGCGAGGCTCACAGAGCGAATTCCCAGAATTCCTGGCGGTGGGGGAGAGACAGGAAGTCGTCTGTCACCACGGGGCTTCTGTCTGTCTATATACATATATACATACATAAATACCCACACACACACATATATATAGAGCCCTTTCATTGTAGTTAGATGTGTGTGTGTGTGTGTGTGTGTGTGTGTGTGTGTGTGTGTGTGTGTGTGTGTGTGTGTATGTTCGTGCACTGAATGAAGGCCAGCGTGAAAATCCGCTGTTTATCGGTCATATCTGTGTGAGAGTGTGTGTGTGTGTGTGTGTGTGTGTGTGTGTGTGTGTGTGTGTGTGTGTGTGTGTGTGTGTGTGTGTGTGTGTGTGTGTGTGTGTGTGTGTGTGTGTGTGTGTGTGAGAGAGTGTGTGTGTGTGTGTGTGCGTGTTTGTGTGGGTTAGTAAGCACGTGTCTGTGTATGTCTATGTCTACGTTAGCACTTAGCAGGTCACAACTAACACGGAAGTATGTCATCTACTACGGCTACTATAGTAAACATACATACCGACTCGTTCAATTAGCAAAATCACTGGACATACACTCCGACATACTTCTATAACACCACACACAGATTTGGAGAACAATTAATATAACATACTATATAATCTAATTATACACTCACTTATCCAATCCACTCAACGATACAATGACATTCAATACTACGAATACACCTACCTTTTCACGTCGACAAACTGTAGTTCCTTGTGTGAGTCTCAATCTCTACGCATTACAATATCATATACATTATACAAGCACCTAATCATCTTCTTATCAATTAGTAATATAAACCATCTTTATACAGTCCTACAATCAAACAACATACTATACATATACAAATTTAGTTACACATTATACATAGATTGTACAACAGCAGCTTGTTGGATCACTTCTGAGAGCTCATCAACAAGCCTTTTTTAGCTCACCTCACCAGGACTCAGCTAATCATCAGAGACGTGTCCAACTCTTACGAGCTCACCAGGTTTAACCCGGGCCCCTCCCCTCTGGTCCCCCCCCCCCAGGCCCTGATGAGACCGGGTCGTCTGGACGCGGTAACTATGAAACTACTATGTTATCGTCTCCGCTTGCGCGCTGTGAAGCGCCGGTCGAACCCGGCAACGATAAAAATCATCTTGCACAATCACTTTTGTCCGGTATACAAGCTGCGGGGTATGTTCTCCAACACATGTCCGGCGTCATAGTGCCTCGTAAGAACCTGGGAACCATACCAATACCGACCATGCCAAGACACACAATGTTACTTATCCGGAGGTGGCAGAGTAGTTCACGAATTAGAAAACACACAACCAATAAACAAATGAAACTATATATAATTAGTGGTAACTCAATGAACACTATCATATATATATATATATATATATATATATATATAGTGCTAGTATTAGTACTATCCCTGTTCCTGCACTACTCATAATACCCCAATGTTCTCTGTGTTCCTGCAGTAATCTAAAATAGTATTCTATCTGTTCTTGTAGTACTCCTGTGCAGTTCTCTGTGTACTTGTAGTACGCTAGCGTAGTATTATCTGTGCTCTTGTACTACTCCATGGCAGTATTCTCTCAGTGTTACTGCAGTAATGTGAGGCTGCAGTAATGTGAGGGCAGCAGGAGTGGGTAGACATGAACACATGTTATAGTGGTAACATGAACACATAAAATGAACACATGTAGCGTTAGGTTGCTAGTGTGAGGCGGTCACGCCTCGTGAACACTTCTGTGTTACTGCAGTAATGTGAGGGCAGCAAGGAGGCTGGTGCTGTGAGCGCCGCCTTCCTGCCCACGGAGGCGTGGCAGCGTTCAGACGCTTCAGAGGTTATTACTGTTGTTGACCGCGTGACTCCTCCCCCCTGCCCGGCTGCTCGGGTCTGGCGGCCGCCGCGCGGGGAACACACAAACACAACACAACACACAAACACAACACACAAACACAAACACACAAACACAACACAACACACAAACACAACACAACACACAAACACAACACAACACACAAACACAACACACAAACACAACACACAAACACAACACAACACACAAACACAACACACAAACACAAACACAACACAACACACAAACACAACACACAAACACAACACAACACACAAACACAACACAACACACAAACACAACACACAAACACAACACACAAACACAACACAACACACAAACAACACACAAACACAACACACAAACACAACACAACACACAAACACAACACACAAACACAACACACAAACACAACACACAAACACAACACAAACACAACACACAAACACAACACAACACACAAACACAACACACAAACACAACACACAAACACAACACAACACAAACACAACACACAAACACAACACACAAACACAACACAACACACAAACACAACACACAAACACAACACACAAACACAACACACACACAACACAACACACAAACACAACACACAAACACAACACACAAACACAACACACAAACACAACACACAAACACAACACACAAACACAACACACAAACACAACACAACACACAAACACAACACACAAACACAACACACAAACACAACACACAAACACAACACACAAACAGAACGCACAAACACGTCTTTGTCTGGCAGGAGGGCCTCCCAGCCTCTCAGCCTGCTGGCTCCTGCACAGGATTCACACTCCCTTCACAATGGAAGCGCCGCTAAGCTAAGCTTATGCAAATAAATAAGGAGTCCTCCTCCTCCTCCTCCTCCTCCTCCTCCTCCTCCTCCGGGCGCGACTCCTCCTTCTCTCCTCCTCCGCGACCATCGGTGACGGAGGAGGAGGAGAAGGAGGAGTCGCGCCTGTTCTGTTGTTGTTCCTGAAGGGCATTCCGGAACGCCGGCCTGCATCCTCGGAGCGGACGGCAGCAGGTTCCTCCTCCTCCTCCTCCTCCTCCTCCTCCTCCTTCGCCTCCTTCAGGAAGGACTCGGGGGAAGGCTGTATGTATGTTGTATGTTCCATGTCGGCTGTCTGTCACGCGGTGATCTTGTGTCGACCGCACCGGCAAGAACACACCGATCCTGAAGCGTGTGTTCAGTGTCTGATAGTCAGACGTGACGACCTCGGGGATGTTTTGACCTGCAGGGACGAGGAGGACGAGGAGGAGGAGGAGGAGGACGAGGAGGACGAGGAGGAGGAGGAGGTCACGTTGGTCTCCTGCAGGAACGTCCACAATGTCCCCGGAGTGTTCTGTAACTCGGAGTCACGGGCCGAGACGATAACACGCTAACGTCACGCTCGTCGTGCTCTGTGATTGACGTGTGAACGGCGTGCGGAACGCCGGCCGCTGGGTGTGCTGCTGACGTGTGACCCCAGAGGAAGACAAACATTTTAATTTCGTGACGCGGCCGTTCCCCGTATGAGGCTCACAATCAGTCACACACTCTGCCAATGTTCTCACCCGAAATACATTTTCACCTGTGACTCACCTGTGACTCACCTGTCATTCACCTACGATTCACCTGTGGTTTACCTGTGGTCCACCTGTTCACATTGGTGTTGTGATGGAAGGTATGGTCAGGTGTGTGACACATGGCAAACATGTTGTGGGTTCGATAGTCTTGCCCCCCCCACCTGCTCCTGACTGACCTGAAGCTCCTCCTCCAGGAAGTTCAAAGCTACCACGACAGCTACTTAAGACACGGCCATCTTAAAATATATTATATCGTTCTGGACTTCTTATGCTAAGCTATGCTATGCTACGCTAGGCTACACCCCGTGCATCCAATTGTATATTGCAGATACAGCTTGCTAGCGTGGGGCTAGCTTGAGCTTGCACGTGTGTGTGTGTGTGTGTGTGTGTGTGTGTGTGTGTGTGTGTGTGTGTGTGTGTGTGTGTGTGTGTGTGTGTGTGTGTGTGTGTGTGTGTGTGTGTGTGTGTGTGTGTGTGTGTGTGTGTGGTTTGAAGGTCTTGCAGACACAGTTCAACTCAGAACTCTACAAACCTGTTCGAATCATCTTCCTCCTCTTCATCATTCATCATTCCCCCCCCCCATACACACACACACACACGAACACACACACACCTCCAAATTCACACACCCTTCCACCTTCCGCTGAACCTAGACTTTTGCCAGAGCTCCTCATGCACTCTCTCCTCTCTTCCCTCCTCTCTCCTCTCTCCTCTCCTCTCCTCTCTCTTTCCTCCTCTTTCCTCTCTCCTCTCCTCTCTGTCCTCTTCCCTCCTCTCCTCCTCCACCACACAGGAGCTATACCTGATACTGTAATAAACCCCGCTTGTCACAAAGAAAGGAGCCTCTTTAAAATATATTTATATAAAAATAAATATAGATATACAAATATTAATATATTATAAATATATAAATACATCTCGATTCTAGTCGAGACTATTCTCATGAACACTCAAACACTCACTGTGATAAATACACTTGTTTTTATGTGTTTAGGTGAGAACAATGATAGACTTAAATACTTAAATACTAGACTTAAGTACAAATAAATTGTTGAGTTAATCATTAGCCAATTAATAAATTATTGACATAATTATTCACACTGACACACACACAAAATGACACACACACTGACACACACACTGACACACACACACACACACACACACACTGACACACACACACACACACACACACACACACTGACACACACTGATACACACACCCACACACTGACACACACACACACACACACACTAACA
Organism: Coryphaenoides rupestris; assembly: GCA_002895965.2. Taxonomy (NCBI): domain Eukaryota; kingdom Metazoa; phylum Chordata; class Actinopteri; order Gadiformes; family Macrouridae; genus Coryphaenoides; species Coryphaenoides rupestris. The sequence goes on along the minus strand of PIJE02001953.1, from coordinate 63,590 downwards.
CACACACACTGACACACACACACACACACACACCACACACACACACACACACACATACACTGACACACACACAGACACTGACACACACACACTAACACACACACACACACTGACACACACCACACACACACACTAACACACACACACACACACTGACACACACACACACTGACACACACACACTAACACACGCACACACACTGACACACACCACACACACACACACACACACACCCACACCCACACCAGATATTCCTGCATTAGCTGTCCTGCCAGGTGAAGTATTATGGGATAGCGTGGAGGTTGGCACCAGAGCTGCATGAAAGCCAAAACACCGACGGGGTTTTCACATTTATTACGCAACACTCCCCCCCCCCTCCACTAAGCTAGCAAGACAAACATGAAGCGCCGCTAACAGTCAGGCCTGCACCCTCTTGTCTGACACTTCCTGCCTGATGTAAACAGCGGCTTAACTGACAGCTCAGGTTAAACAAAGGTCACAAAGGTGATGCCTCCCGTTGCCGCGGCGACGCCTCAGCCCGCCTGCTCGCCCGCGCTGACCGTGGTACAGTCCTACCTGGCACCCCTGTACTGTCTAACCCCTACCTGCTCCTTCATGACCTGTCTGTCCCTGGACTGTCTAACCCCTACCTGCTCCTTCATGACCTGTCTGTCTCTGGACTGTCTAACCCCTACCTGCTCCTTAATGACCTGTCTCTGTACCGCTCCTAACCCCGTACCTGCTCCGTTGAATGAGCCTGTCTCTGTACTGTCCCTTAACCCCTACCTGCCTCCTTCATAACCTTCTGTCTCTGTACTGTCTGACCCCTACCTGCTCCTTAATGACCTGTCTCTGTACTGTCTAACCCCTACCTGCTCCTTAATGACCTGTCTCTGTACTGTCTAACCCCTACCTGCTCCTTAATGACCTGTCTCTGTACTGTCTAACCCCTACCTGCTCCTTAATGACCTACCTTCTTCGAATTCACTGTAAGTTCACTTTAGATAACAAGTGTAAATAAATTAACTTAAATAGTTGTTTAGTTAGTTGTGTGTGCTGTGTGTGTGTGTGTGTGGTGTGAGATAGGTGGTAGAGAATGTGTTGGCTGTAGAACACACTTCAGACATTCTAGAATGACCTCAGAGACTGAGAGGTCGTGGGGGGAGGGGGGGTCTGTGGTTGGTGGTGATGCTGAGGTTGTGTTATTTGATGATGAGCACTATCAGCATGCTGAGCACACACACACACACACACACACATATGTGCAAGCGTGCACATATTGTATGCACATGAACACATACACATAACACACACACTTTCACTCTGTCCCTCTCTCTCTCTCTCTCTCTCTCTCTCTCTCTCTCTCTCTCTTATTACTGTGTGTTAATGTGTGTCTTACTGTGTATTACTGAGTGTATTACTGTATATTACTGTGTGTACTACTGTGTGTTCCAGATCTCTGCGGTGTGTATTAATGTGTATATTAATGTGTATTACTGTGTATATTACTGTGTATTACTGTGTATATTCATGTATATTACTGTGTATTAATGTGTATATTACTGTGTATTACTATGTATATTACTGTGTATTACTGTGTATATTCATGTATATTCATGTATATTACTGTGTATTACTGTGTATATTACTGTATATTACTGTGTATTACTGTGTATATTACTGTATATTACTGTGTATTACTGTGTATATTAATGTATATTACTGTGTATTACTGTGTTCCAGATCTCTGCGGTGTGTCGGGAGGCCGCTCTCCTCGCCCTGCAGGAGAACATGGCCGCCCAGCGGGTCGACGCGGGTCACTTCCTGTCGGCGCTGGGGGCGGTGAGGCCGCGGGTCCCCGATGCCCTCGTCCAATCGTATCGTCGCTACCAGGAGCAAGGCACCGCCCTCTTCTGAACCCTTCGCTCTGATTGGCCCAGAGCTGCCCGTCAACATCTGCATCGATAGGACAGTGCCGAGAGCTTGATTGGCTGAACGTTAATCAACAAAAATACAAAATGCAATTAAAAAATTAATATGGAATTAAAACATTGTCTTTAAGAAGTGTTCATTTGTATTTAATAATAATAATCATACAGGCTAGATCTAATAACATATTATTATATATGAATAATCATAAATAATACAAATTTGTATTGATAGG
>PIJE02001953.1:51425-58925 GCA_002895965.2 Coryphaenoides rupestris | reverse complement strand
AGTGTCTAGTGTACTATACTATAGTGTACTATACTATAATGTCTAGTGTACTATACTATAGTGTCTGGTGTACTGGGTTAGTGGGAGTACTGGGTACTGGGTGAGTGAGAGTACTGGGTGAGTGGGAGTACTGGGTTAGTGGGAGTATCGGGTGAGTGGGAGTACTGGGTGAGTGGGAGTACTGGGTTAGTGGGAACACTGGGTTAGTGGGAGCACTGGGTGAGTGGAAGTACTGGGTTAGTGGGAGCACTGGGGGAGTGGGAGCACTGGGTTAGTGGGAGTACTGGGTTAGTGGGAGTACTGGGTGAGTGGGAGTAATGGGTTAGTGGGAGTACTGGGTTAGTCGGAGTAATGGGTTAGTGGGAGTACTGGGTGAGTAGGGTTACTGGGTTAGTCGGAGTACTGGGTGAGTGGGAGTACTGGGTGAGTGGGAGTACTGGGTGAGTGGGAGTACTGGGGGGACACCTCAGGGGGGATCGAACCCGTCTGGGGCTCCTGGGTCTCCACTCCGGCTTGTTTGGTTCATAGAGACTCCTCCCATGCCTCCATGTCTCCTCCTCCTCTCCCCACTCCCCACCACCACCACCACCACCAGCTCCTCATTCAGTAGATTCCCAGTCGGAGCAGAAAAGCTTTTTAATTCTCCTTCATCTCCTCCTCCGCCTCCTGGGGGCCCTCCACAGAGGCCCCTGGTTGTGTGTAAAGCTCCCCACGTCCAGTCCCTCTGGTCAGGTTATAGTCACAGTGCGTTATAATCACTTAATAATAATAATAATAATAATAATAATAATGTGGAAGTGTCTGGAGACTTTTATTCTCCAGAGAGACTGTGGAGCAGCAGGCATCATGTCTGGGGGCCCAAACCCCCAAACCCTCAGCTCTGATGTCTTACCACTAAATATTTATTATCTACAGCCCAACAAATTCATGCTTTGCTTCTTTGCGTTCTTAAAATTTTTTTAAACCAAGCCAACTTTAAGCGGCCAGCTGCTTTAAAGTCTTCATTTTGATGAGACTTTGCTTGACCTGAGTTTTGAAGCGCAACTTTTGTCCCCCGTTTCCCTGAAATCCTTTTTTTTCTGCCTTTGGTAACAGAATACTAAGTGAGGGGCGCTGCATTTAAATGTTAACTAGTCATACAAATGGAAATGAGCAAAGGGGAAGTGTTTGTATGCCTACTGGAGTTTTAAATGTGTGTGTGTATTGGGGATTGGGGAACAAGCAGCAGAAGAAGGAGAAGTCTTGTTAATAGTCAACTCTCCTTCCCTTCGGAGCGACCCACTTACAGGTCAGCCGTGACCCGGCCGCACAACAACCCCCCGGCCTCTCCGCCTTCACTCTGACCCCCCGGGGGAAGCAAACGTCACAGAATAGGACTCGTTATAATAAAACAAAACCCTTACAACGTTAATGTTCACATAGCTTTGATCGTGGACGTCCACGATTAATGATTCCCCTGCAGATCTCGTCTTGCTCTCTGCGTATTCTGACGCCGTCTCCCCCCGGTCTCCCCCCTCCTCCCCCGCAGGTTTTCCAATGCATGCCGAGTCTCCGGTGACTGTTGGACGCGGTGATCCCTGCTCATGGAACTCCAAGGCTCTGCGTTGGCGCTGATCCAGCAGCCCGCCCCTCCGCCGCCGCGCCGCCACCATGACCTCCAGCACCCGGCCGCCATCCTGTCCCTGGACCAGATCCAGGCGCTGCGCTCCAGCAACGAGTACACCGAGGGCCCCTCGGTGGTGGTGCGCCGGGCCCCGGCCCGTCCTGCCCGCTGGGGCCGCCCAGGGGCCACGACAAGCAGGAGAGGACCCACGAGGTGATCCGCGTCAACAACAACAACTACGAGCACCGCGTTGCGGCGGTGCTGCGGGCGCCGGGCCTCAGCCGCTCCACCAGCACGGGCAGCGCCGCTAGCTCGGGCAGCGCGGGCAGCAGCGCGTCCTCGGAGCAGGGGCTGCTAGCGCGCTCCCCGCCGCCGCGGCCCTCCGCCACGCAGCAGCAGCAGCAGCCGCGCCCCATCAGGACTCAGCCCAAAGCCAAGGCCCCGGTGTTGGGCCTGGGCCCCGGGGCCCTGGACGCTCCCCTCAAGAAGCCCCCCGCGGCGGGGAAGAAGGGCCCCGCGGAGCCGCCGGCGACGCTGGGCCCCCACCAGCTCATCTGCGAGCGCTGCGCCAAGTGCAAGTGCGGCGAGTGCACGGCCCCGCGCAGCCTGCCCTCCTGCCTGGCCTGCCACGGGCAGTGCCTGTGCTCGGCGGACAGCGCCCTGGAGCACGGCACCTGCATGTGTCTGGTGAAGGGCGCCTTCTACCACTGCTCCAGCGAGGAGGGCGACGAGGGCGACGCCTGCGCCGACCACCCCTGCTCGCTGTCGCGCTCCCACTGCTGCGGACGCTTCCTGTGCATGGGCGCCATGTCGCTGCTGTTCCCCTGCCTGCTGTGCTACCCGCCCGTCAAGGGCTGCCTGAAGGCGGGCCAGAGCTGCCACGACCGGCTGACGAGGCCCGGCTGCCGCTGCAAGAACTCCAACGCCGTTTACTGCAAGCTGGAGCCGTGGGCGCCGGGACCCCACAAGCCCTCCTGATCACCGCCACGCACGGACCTGGGTGTGAGTGTGTGTGTGTGTGTGAGTGTGAGCGTGTGTGAGTGTTGAGTGTGTGTGTGTGTGTTCACGTGCGCGAGAGACTCTACCGTGGATGAGGATGGAGGGGTTGGGGGTGCGGTGGTGACGGACTCGGAGTTACAAGAAAAGAAAACCACTCAATAATTGTACTTTATTTTTGTTTTTTTGGATCCAGAGCGTGTTTTACAGACCAGTGTTTGCCTTGACTGTTCCTTCCTTCTCCTCATGGACATTATTTTATTTTTCTATGTAAAGGATTTTTTTCCCCCTGGTCGGCCATCTTTGTTTGAGCCCCGCCAGCCTCTAACCAAATCTGTGAAGGACCCTCTCTGATTGGCTGTAGCGGTTAGCGTGTTAGCATGCCGCCACAGAGCCCTCTCTCTCTGTCTCTCTCTGTCTCTCTCTCTCTGTCTCTCTCTCTCTCTCTCTGTCTCTCTCTCGGCCATGTTGCATTAACGAAAGCACACCCATCTCAACGTATACTGCTCTGTTACTCTCTCTCTCTACCTCTACCTCTCTCTCTCTACTCACTCCCTCTCTGTACCTCTCTCTCTCTCCATCAGTCATCTGCATCCTATCCGGTTTTGGATTTTATTTTTTTGTAAATTGTAAACTCTCTAATTCATAAGAGGAATTCTGGTTTATTTTTAAAAATGCAAAGCAATGTCTGTTAAAACCTTTTTTTGTTGTAAAAAAAATATTTATTATGTGAAGTTCTATTATTTTATGGTATTTATTGCAAAAGACAGTCTTAAATGTACTCCTGAATATAACAAAATATCAAATACTTACAGAGAGAAGGCCGCACAGAGGAAAACTATGTTAACGTTAACGCAGAAAATATACGAATTAATGACAAAACATGCCGGCTGCTGTCTCAATTACTGGATGTGTGTGTGTTTGTGTGTGTGTGTGTGCGAGAGACTGTGTGTGTGTGTGTGTGTGTTTGTCTGACTGTGTGGATGTTTGTGTGCGACTGCAAGGTTGTGTGTTTTTGACTGTGTCTATAACTGTGTGTGTGAGTGCATGTATATGACTGTGTGTGTGTGTGTGTGTGTTCCTGGTGGGCGTGTCCCTCCCAGGAACACAGGAGGGTTTCTGCGTTGTCGTCGTCGAGGGCAACTCTGTTTACATTCCTGCAGCTGGGGGCTGCTAGCGCTGCTAACCTTGGAGGCAACAATAAGGGTCATTGACATGATTAGCCATACAGCTAGCTAGCCACATAGCTAGCCCTGCAGCTAGCCACATAGCTAGCCCACACAGCTAGCCACGCAGCTAGCCCACGCATACTGGAACAGTCCTGCTCACAGGAAGTCCTTGCACCCCTCCCCCTCTCTCTCTTTCTCTACTCACACACTCCCTCTCTCTCTCTCTCTCTCTCTCTCTACACACACACACACACATGCTGTTTCCCCTGCAGACTTCTCTCACTCTCTCTATCTCTCTCTCGCTCTCTACACACACACTCCCTCTCTCTCTCTCTCTCTACATACACACACACACACACATGCTGGTTCCCCTGCAGACCTCTCTCTCTCTCTCTCTCTCTCTCTCTCTCTCTCCCCCAAATGGTGTCCCGCATTATGGGGGTGGGGGGGCGTGTCCGGGGACCACCTGTTCAAAGATAATAAACCGGCCTATCAATGCTCCTCCTTTATGGCCCAACTTCCTGTGCCAAAGTCACCCCCCTCCTCCCCCATCCCCCCCTCCTCTTTTTGTCAGTGAATTTATCACTCAGGAAGCCCCGCCCCCCCAGGGGATGAGCTCATCTCTCTGACATCTGGTTGGACGCGGGCCGCTTAGAGAGGGGTGTGTGTGTGTGTGTGGGGGGGGGGGGGGGGGGGGGGGTGTTAGTGTTAGAGGGGTCAACGGTGTGAACAGGAAATGCACATGTTGGGAAACCATGGCAACAAACAACCGTTGGGGTGGGGGGGAGAGCAGCCACATGTAGGGGTGCCCCCCCCCTCGGCGGTGGACTAGAGACCAATTAAAGTATTATAATAAGTAGTATAATTAAAGTATGTTTAGTAGTAGTATAGTTAAAGTATGTTCAATAGTAGTATAGTTAAAGTATGTTTAGTAGTAGTATAGTAGCAGTATGTTAATGCTAGTGAGTATGCAGTATAGTACAGTATAGTTAGTCAGTATGGAGTATAGTTAAAGGGTGGATTAGCTGTAGTATAGTTGAAGTATGTTTAGTCGTAGTATATTTGGAGTATGTAATGCTAGGGATGAGGAGTATAGCTCTGGGCTCTGGGCTCCGGGCTCCGGGCTCCAGGCTCTGGGCTCCAGGCTCTGGGCTCCAGGCTCCGGGCTCCAGCCTCCGGGCTCCAGGCTCCAGGGCTTCTGGCCCCGGGCTCCAGGCTCTGGGGCCGAGGAACATTCGGAAGTCTTCCCGCCGGCTTCCCATGGTCGTGCGGAGAGGGGGCGGGGCCACAGGAAGACACTGTTTACTTGATATTTTCCAGCTCCGTCCAAATAAGGAAGCAGACCATCTCTCCCAGCGTTCCCACAACACTGGGAACGCACTAGGGACCCCTTCAGGTCCCTAGTGCGACCAGACTACAGGTCTAGATCTCTACTGGTCTGTACAAACTCTCTGCTGGTCTCTAGTTCACCACCAGTGACCTCTGTGTTCCCTCCTCTCCGTCTCCCTCCGGGAATCTCTCTGGGAATCCTGTGTCACGCCGCGGTAGGATTCCTCGTCAGTGGAGTTCTAGGAAGCTGCAGTCGCCTATGAGTCAGTCTCAGCTTCCTCCTCCTCCTCCTCCTCCTCCTCCTCCGCTGGTCACAGGGTAAACTTAGTCCGCTCCCACGCCAACGTAGTGCTATTTGGAGCTGTTGTTGGGCTTGGCGGCGGCGCGGGAGAGCTGACGTCGGCCGGGGGCAAGAGGTTCCTGAGTCACCGAGGAACCCCCCCACCCCCCCTCCACCCCTGGGCTACAAACACACACACACACACACATACACACACACACACACCCTAGCTAGTGGCGCGGCGGCGCGGGGCTAGCGGCGGACGCGCTAGCAGAAGGCTGTATAAACAGGCCCGGCTCATCCTGCGGCGGTGAGGAAGGAAGGCTCGCTGTAGCTTCCGCTCTCCCACTCATCTGGTTCCCATTAGGTCCTCTGGTGGAGTATAAATAGACGCGAGGCTGCGGAGGTGAAGGTCTGGAAGAGGAGGGAGGCTCTTCCTCAACGTTTAGTTACTCAGTCATCGTGTTTAGTTCCTGGTGTTAGATCTTGTAAACTAGTGACTTGGTAGCCTATTTAAATGGATGACAGACGATGGAAGTACAAGAGAGTCCTGGTTACGGGAACATTAAATATCATTACACTGACAGAAGTGGCGAAAATAGTCTAAATAAGAATAATAAATATAAAACAATAGCAGTCACAATATTCATAATAAGACCATTTCTAGATGAGGGGTGAAACCACCAGCATGGCTAGCGTTGGGCTGTCTGGTTTAGGTGTGTGTGTGCGTGTGCGTGTGCGTGCGCGTGCGTGCGCGTGCGCGCGTGTGTGTGTGTGTGAGGGCGTGCGTGTGCGTGCGTGCGTCCGTGTGTGTGTGAGGGCGTGTGTGTGCGTGTGTGTGCGTGCGTGTGTGTGCGTGCGTGTGTGTGTGTGAGGGCGTGTGTGTGTGTGTGTGTGTGAGATCACCCCCACAGAGCTGTAAACGGCTCTTAGGGACCACCTGGCAGAACGTCAGGTGTGGGGCCTATTCAAAACACACACACACACACACACACACACACACACACACACACACACATCCTGTCGGAGGTGTGAGCGCTATCTGACGCCGCGTTGGTTCCTGTCTGCCTTTGTCTGCTCCCGGTTCACCGGGGCAGAGAGGGGTGGGGCTTCGGCCAGGTAATCACTGACCAGGTGTGACTTCCTGTCACACAAAAGATGAGATTAACGCTCGCCAATCCACAATGGCTTCTGTTTGATCACAACCATGAACTTATCAGCATTCAAACGAGTCTCTTCCTCCTCTGGGAGGAGCCAGACTCCTCCTGGCGACGGCCAACACCTGGCCGGTCAGCCCAGGTGTCGACGTCGATCTAGTGACGAGGAGACCGCACAGACCCCTGAGCCATAGCAGCCCGGGGTCTGTGTTCCTGTGACGGTCGGATCCGCGGGGCCACCGGTCCCTGTGGGGCCGCGGCCGCAGGAGACGGTTGTGGGAAATGGTGGCTCATCAGGAGCAGTCGGAGGGGGGGGTGTGTCCAGAGGGCCGGGAGACGACGCCCACTCCGCTGCCAGCGGATATTTCAACCTGACAGCTGGCGGGCGGACAAGCCCCTCCCACCGGCAAGCCCCTCCCACCGGCAAGCCGCTGCTCCGACACACTGCAGCCCAACACACGCTGTAGATCCACGACGTTTCAGACTCAGAGAGCAGCTTTGGGAAGTGTGTCCTCGTTGGAGGAGCTGAGGTGAGCGGTCGTCACCTCGAGGCGTTTTGACCTGAGCCAGCGTTATGTTGACAAGATAATGTCCCAGTTCCTCAACGCCCCAGGAACAGAGCTCGCATTCCTCAACTAACTCTCTACTCTCCAACTCTCTACTCTAACTCTCTCTAACGCTCTAACTCTATACACTCTATACACTCTCTAACTCTACTCTAACTCTCTCTAACTCTACTCTAACTTTACTCTATACCACTCTCTAACTCTACTCTAACTCTCTCTAACACTCTCTACTCTAACTCTCTCTAACGCTCTAACTCTATACACTCTATACACTCTCTAACTCTACTCTAACTCTACTCTAACTCACTCTAGTCTAACTCTCTCTAACTCTACTCTAACTCTCTCTAACACTCTCTAACCCACTCTACTCTAACACTCTCTAACCTACTCTACTCTAACC
>PIJE02001953.1:38925-46425 GCA_002895965.2 Coryphaenoides rupestris | reverse complement strand
CGCCCGCCACCAGGGGGTCCGCCCACAGGGGCCCGCAGCAGGGGCCCGCAGCAGGGGCCCCGGCACCGGGGCCCCGCCACCGCGGCGGGGGGGGGCGGCGGGGGCCGAAGCCGCGGGTGCGGCAGCCGCGAACAGCCGGCGCACCGCCCAAGCCGCCGCACGGGAAGGGGAAGCCGCGGCGCGGAGCGGCGGCGCGTGAGCGACGGCGGAGCCGGGCAGGCCGCCCAGCGGGACGAGGCCCGGGCCCCCGCCGCCGCCAGAGAACACAGCGCCCGGCCAGGCGGAACAGGGCGGACGAGGGGGGAGGCACAAGCAGGGAGCGTCGACCGCCGCGGCCGCCGCCGCCGGCGGGGGGGGAAGAGACAGGCTCCAGCTGTCAATCAAACCATAGTCCACCCATGTCACGCCTGTGACTGACAGGTGTGTTTCTATGGAGGAGGGCGGGGCCAGGGCAGCGTCACGCTGGGCGGCATGAATGCTCAGGACGTCGCTAACGAGCCGCAGCTAACGAGACGCGGCTTACACTTCCCGTGGCGGCGGCTGCGGTGCGCAGGATGTTAGCGGCTGGAGAACACGAGGCTTAGGAACCAGCAGAACCCCAACAGCCCCGAGGTGGAGGGGCCCCCGGGTGAAGGGGACCCCTGCTGGAGGGAAACCCTGCTGGAGGGGCCCCCTGGTGGAGGGGACCCCCTGGTGGAGGGAGCCCCTGGTGGAGGGAGCCCCTGGTGGAGAGGGCCCCTGGTGGAGACCACTGGGTGGGTGGGTGTCTCCCTGAAGGTCCCGCCTGGGATGAACTCAGTCGCCATCTGAGGGGGGGGGGCACCGGCAAAAAGGGGGCGTCACCGGCGGCGGACCGGCACGTGCGGCCGCGCGGAGAGCAAGAGGGGAAGACGCGTGCGCGCGGGCCGCGGGCGGCGGGCGGGCGGGGCGCGCTACCCCCGCGCGGGCGCGGGGACAGAAAAGGGGGGAAAAAAAAGGGGCAGGGCCCGAGAGAGCCTCGAACAGGCGTGAGGACCGAGCGCGGCGGGGAACCCAAAACCACAACAGAAAGCGCGGGCCCGGCGGAGAGAGGGCCGGGAGGTGGCCGCTCTGCAGGGGGGGGGGGGGGAGGGAGGGGGAGGGGAGGGGGGGGGGGGGGAGGGAGGGGGGGGGGAGGGAGGGGGAGGGGGGAGAGAGAGGAAGGGCGAGGGAGCAAGCGACGCCGAAGAAGAGAAATGCGCCAGCGCCAAGGGACGGGCGCCAGGCGACAGGCGAAGGCTCCGGGCGACGGGCGCCAGTGGACGACAAGCGAGGTGGCGCCAGGACAGGGGCCAGGAGAAAGGCGCCAGGCGCAGGGCAGGCGCCAGGCGCAGGCGAGGGCGGAGGCCGCCAGGCGAGAGGCGCCGGCGACGGGGCCAGGCGCAGGCGCCAGGCGACAGGCGACCAGGGCGACGCAGGCGCCAGGGCGGCAGGCGACAGGCGACGGGCGCCAGGCGAACAGGCGACGGGCGCCAGGCGACAGGGACAAGGCAGCGGGGCAGCGACACGGGCACAGCACAGAGCAGCAAGGGAGAAAGACAAAGCACACAGCAGAGGCGGGAGCAGAAGCCGCGAGGGCGGCGAACGGGGACGGGGGAGCGAGCCGGGCCGCACGCCGGAGCGGAGAAGCAGCGCAAGCGCGCGGGCGGGAAAGGCGGCGGCGCGGAACAGCGAGCGGCAAGAGGCGGAAGGGGAGCCGGGGAGCGGCGGCACGGAGGGCAGGGGCGCGGGGAGGAGGGAACCAGGCCGCGGCCTGCGCCGCGAGGCAGCAGGAGCGGCGCCGCCTGCCGCGGCCGGAAACCAGGCGCGGCCGGCACCGCCGCCCCGGACGCCGGAACACACGCAGAACGCGGCGCGAAACAGGGAGCGCGAACCGGGAGCGCGAAACCGGCGCGCGAAAAGCCAGAGCGCGAGCGGCGCGGCGAAAGGCGGGGCGACGAGCGGGGTTGGGGGGCCCGGGGCGCCCGGCGGCGGCGACAGATGGGGAGGGCGGGAGCGGGCACGGGAAGGAAGGCGGGCGGCCAGGGGGCACAGGGACCCCCCCGGGGGGCGACACACGGGCACTGGGAGAACCAGAGCGGCGCGGCAGAGAACCCAACGACCGCGGGGGCGGAGCGCGGAGAGAGGGAAGAGCGCCGGCGGGGGGCGGAGCGCGAGAGAGGAAGGCGATGTCGCGGGGGTGTTGCTCGTTAGCTGTGAGAGAGGAAATGCGATCCGTACGCGGGGGGGGGTGTCGCTTCTCTTTTTGGAGTGTTGTTTGGGTGGTCGAGCTCAGAGAGAGGAAGATGCGACTTTGCGGTCGCGGCGGTGCTCGGAGCGCGAGAGAGGGGAAGGCGGGCGGGCTGGGGGGGCGGTGGCGAGGCGGGGTCTGGGGATTAAGGATATGGACCAGCGCTTAGATGTGGCGCAGGGAATTTACAAATCTAACTTTTGGAACGAGTGTCCAAGTCACTTTGGTCTGGGATCCATACGAGAGGGAGGGAGGGGGAGGGGGGGAGGAGACACGGAAATAAAGCATCAGACACGACACACACACACACACACACACACACACACACACACACACACACACACACACACACACACACACACACACACACACACACACACACACACACACACACACACAGACACCCACACGCACACACACACAGAGACACACACACACACACACGCTCTAACTCATAACTCTAACCACTCTATACACTCTCTAACTCTCTCTAACTCTACTCTAACTCTACTCTAACTCTACTCTAACCCACTCTAGTCTAACTCTCTCTAACTCTACTCTAACTCTCTCTAACACTCTCTAACCCACTCTACTCTAACACTCTCTAACCTACTCTACTCTAACCTACTCTACCCTACTCTAACTCTACTCTAACCTACTCTACTCTACTCTAACTCTACTCTAACCCACTCTAACTCTACTCTAACACTCTCTAACAATCTCTAACTCTACTGTAACTCTCTAACTCTATACACTCTCTACACTCTCTAACTCTCTCTACACTCTCTAACTCTTTCTCTCCTCCTCTCTCTGTTTCTATCTAACTCTACCGCTGTCGTTCATCTGTGCTCCTCCTCACACATACAAACCCTAGACAGACAGACAGACAGACAGATAGATAGATAGATAGATAGATAGATAGATAGATAGATAGATAGATAGATAGATAGATAGATAGATAGATAGATAGATAGATAGATAGACAGACAGACAGACAGACAGACAGACAGACAGACAGACAGACAGACAGACAGACAGATAGATAGACAGACAGACAGACAGACAGACAGACAGATAGATAGATAGATAGATAGATAGATAGATAGATAGATAGATAGATAGATAGATAGATAGATAGATAGATAGATAGATAGATAGATAGATAGATCTCTCTCTCTCTCTCTCTCTCTCTCTGTCTCTCTCTCTCCACCCATCCATCCATCCAGAAGGTTCTGGTCTGCTGGCTGTTTTCAAATCACTTCCTCTCCACACAGACAGCCCCCCCCCCCCCCCACCCCCCCCCGGGGCTCCTCTGTGATGTCGTGAAATAATCTTTTATTGCCCAGTTGTTCGGAAGTGACCCGCTGGCCTTGATGAGATAGAGCCAGGTCCTATCTCTCTCTCCCATTGTGTTGTGTTGAGCTGGCCGCCCCCCCCCCCTCTCTCTCTCTCCCCCCCAAGCCCCTCCCCCCCCAACTGCCAGGCCTGAATGATCCTGGGGGGGGGGGGGGGGGGGGGGAGTCCTAGGGAACAATGGGGGCTTTGCTCTTATCCGGGCGGAAGGGGGTTGGGGGGTCCATCAGTCAGTCAGTCAGTCACTACAACTAACCCCCCCACACACACTCACACACACACACACACACACATACACACACACACCACTTACTTAGTTAACCCCTCTATGCCTCGGCGAGAGACAGTGTGTGTGTGTGTGTGTGTGTGTGTGTGTGTGTGTGTGTGTGTGTGTGTGTGTGTGTGTGTGTGTGTGTGTGTGTGTGTGTGTGTGTGTGTGTGTGTGTGTGTGTGTGTGTGTGTGTGCGTGCGTGCGTGTGTGTGTGTGTGTGTGTTAGGGAGAGAGTGAGATCAATAATAAAACCAGATAAAGACATCCTCAGATAACCATCTCACACATCTGAGCGGTCACGCCGTAAAATGTTATGTAAGAACAGAAGCTAGAGCTGGTCATTCATTCACAGAAACGCCTCAGAACAGAACAACACAGAAAAGAAAGATATTCACTCTATAGAGCTCAGGACAACGCAGAGCAGGTAGATATTCACTCTATAGAGCTCAGGACAACACAGAGTAGGTAGATATTCACTCTATAGAGCTCAGGACAACACAGAGCAGGTAGATATTCACTCTATAGAGCTCAGGACAACACAGAGCAGGTAGATATTCACTCTATAGAGCTCAGAACAACACAGAGGTATTGGTTCTATGCAGCGCAGCTCTGGGTTCCTCCACAGTGCACGTGTGTACGACCCAGGTCATGTGACCACGGCAGCATTTACATTCCACGTGCACGCTCACGACATCACATCCTGTAGCAGACGCAACGCTACGTAGCTTTAGCCGCGCAGCTAGGAGCTATGGCTTTAGCGCGACAGGTTTAGCGCTACAGGTTTAGCGCTACAGGTTTAGCGCAGCGTCTGAGTGTGTTCCGGGCGTCCGGGGGAGGAGGTGCAGGAAGACGATCTGGTTTTCAGGCCGGGAGGAAGGAGGAGCAGCTCTGCTGAATAGAGGAGCAGGAAGGGAGGACTCTGGTTACCTCCTCACAGAGCCCTGACCTCCGTGCCGCCAGCTAACAAACAAACCACGGCTCCCATTCAGCCATCTTGCCGATGCTGTTACCGCCGCCGCAGACTTCACAAGCCCGCCGCCGCTGCGCTGCTCCGTAGCTACGGCGTAGCGGCACGGCTAGCTAAACGTACCGTTAGCAGAACTAGCTGGCTTCTGCTAAAGCCTCTGATGTGTCGGCTTGTTATTTGCTCAATTTGCTGCTAGTGTGCTGACCGTGTAGATGACACGCTGGCATGTAGCATGTAGCATGGAGCACGTAGCATGTAGCATGGAGCACGTAGCATGTAGCATGCAGCATGGAGCATGTAGCATGTAGCATGTAGCATGGAGCATGGAGCATGGAGCACGTAGCATGGAGCATCTAGCATGGAGCATGGAGCACGTAGCATGGAGCATGGAGCATGGAGCATGGAGCATGGAGCATTTATCATGGAGAATGTAGCATGGAGCACATAGCTTGTAGCATGGAGCACGTAGCCAGGAGCATGTAGCATGTAGCATGGAGCACGTAGCTTGGAGCATGGAGCATTTCTCTTCCTCTAGGAGATGCTTGATGTGTCCAGGAGGAGCGAGTTTATGGGGACCCCCACCTCCCCTACACCACCAAGCACCACCACCTCCACCTCCACCCCCACCTCCCCTACACCACCAAGCACCACCACCTCCACCTCCAACTCCACCCCCTGCAGGGTCTCTAACACCCACCGGGTGGGGGGGTCCTACACAGGAAGCCCTCTCCGGATCAAAGGGAAAAGAGCTTATCTGTTGTTGGTTTTGGGCTTAAACTGCAGCGCTGGACTCAAGAACTGTGTCGAGGATTTACTACCCCGGGCCTGAACCCCTTCATCTGCTCCCAGAGACAGAGGGGGGTGGGAGAGACAGACAGACAGACAGACAGATGGACAGAGAGACAGAGTCTTAAATCTTGATATCAGAGAGGACAGAACGTGAAGGTCCAGCAGACGTGAGAAACCATTTTGAAGTGAAACACTCCAACTCAGATGGCGACTGAGTTCATCCCAGGCGGGACCTTCAGGGAGACACCCACCCACCCAGTGGTCTCCACCAGGGGCCCTCTCCACCAGGGGCTCCCTCCACCAGGGGCTCCCTCCACCAGGGGGTCCCCTCCACCAGGGGGCCCCTCCAGCAGGGTTTCCCTCCAGCAGGGGTCCCCTTCACCCGGGGGCCCCTCCACCTCGGGGCTGTTGGGGTTCTGCTGGTTCCTAAGCCTCGTGTTCTCCAGCCGCTAACATCCTGCGCACCGCAGCCGCCGCCACGGGAAGTGTAAGCCGCGTCTCGTTAGCTGCGGCTCGTTAGCGACGTCCTGAGCATTCATGCCGCCCAGCGTGACGCTGCCCTGGCCCCGCCCTCCTCCATAGAAACACACCTGTCAGTCACAGGCGTGACATGGGTGGACTATGGTTTGATTGACAGCTGGTAGTGTAGGGGGTACGTCCGGGGTGGAGGAGGGGGGGGTTCTTTAAGGTTTTCAAACCTGGCAACCAGCAGCTCAGAGGACAAAACACGCAGAGTTGGAGGTTCCTGTTCTGTCTGCATTCAGCTAGTATGTCCTCTTTCTGTCTGTCTGCCTGCCTGTCTGTCTGTCTGTCTGTCTGTCTCACAGCCTGCCTGCAGATCTGTCTGTCTGTCTATCTGCCTGTCTGTCTGTCTGTCTCTCTGTCTGTTTCTGTCTGCCTGCTCTTATGTATCTGTCTGTCTGTCTGTCTCACAGCCTGCCTGCAGATCTGTCTGTCTGTCTGCCTGTCTGTCTGAGTGGTAATGTGTTCTCCTGGCCAGCGGCGGTCCCTCACAATCTGCTCTGAAGTTCTGGAAGTCTGTGGAATGTTCCCGGAAGGTTCTGAAGGATCCTGGCCTGAGAATCTCATCTCACTCCATCACTCTTTAATGTCGGAGAGAAGGGAAGGAGACAGAGGGAGAGGGGGAGGAGGAGAGAGAGAGAGGGAGGAGGAGGAGAGAGAGGGGGGGAGGGAGGAGAGAGAGAGGGGAGGAGGAGAGAGAGAGAGGGAGAGGAGGAGGAGGGGGGGAGGAGGGAGGAGGAGAGAGGGGAGGAGGAGAGAGAGAGGGGGAGGGGAGGAGAGAGAGAGAGGGGGGAGGGAGGAGAGAGAGAGAGAGAGAGAGAGGGGGAGAGGAGGGAGAGAGAGGGGGAGGAGGAGGAGAGAGAGAGAGAGAGGGGGGAGGAGGGAGGAGAGAGAGAGAGAGGGAGAGGAGGAGAGAGAGGGGGAAGGAGGAGAGAGGAGAGAGAGGAGAAGAGGGGGGAGGAGAGAGAGAGGGGGGAGAGAGAGAGAGAGAGAGAGGGGGGAGGAGGAGAGAGAGAGAGAGGAGGAGGAGAGAGAGAGAGAGGGGAGAGAGAGAGGAGAGGGAGAGGAGGAGAGAGAAGAGGGGAGAGGAGAGAGAGAGAGAGAGAGAGGGAGGAGGAGGGAGAGAGAGAGAGGGGGGAGAGAGGAGAGAGAGAGGGGGGAAGGAGAGAGAGAGAGAGAGAGAGAGAGAGAGAGAGAGAGTGATGCAGGAGAGAGAGAGAGAGTGAGGCAGGAGAGAGAGAGAGAGAGGAGAGAGAGAGAGAGAGAGAGAGAGAGAGAGAGTGATGCAGGAGAGAGAGAGAGAGTGAGGCAGGATGTGTGTGTGTGTGTGTGTGTGTAGAGTGTGCGTGT
>PIJE02001953.1:34189-38259 GCA_002895965.2 Coryphaenoides rupestris | reverse complement strand
AATCAGAGTTTCAACTGATGAATGAAACAAGCTGGGGGGGGCCAGGGCTGGAGGTAAGACCAGGCTGGGGTGGTTCAGACCAGGGCTGGAGGTAAGACCAGGCTGGGGGGGTTCAGACCAGGGCTGGAGGTAAGACCAGGCTGGGGGGGTTCAGACCAGGGCTGGAGGTAAGACCAGGCTGGGGGGGTTCAGACCAGGGCTGGAGGTAAGACCAGGCTAGGGGGGTTCAGATAGGTTTGCTCAGGGGTGTAGAGGAACAGGTACATTGAAGAGAGACAGAGACAGACAGGCAAAGAGACAGATAGACACTACATACCTTATTGAACTGGCTAACTGACAGACAGGTAGACAGAGCGAAAGACAGACAGACAGACAGACACACACCTGTACCTTATTTAACAGACAGACAGACAGACAGACAGGTACTGTAGATAGACACACATCTGCACTTTATTGAACAGGCAGATGGACAGACGGACAGACAGGTAGACATATGTACCGTATTGAACAGACAGACAGGTAGACAGACAGACATCTGAACCTTATTGAACCGGCCAACAGACGGTTCATCAGTCAGACAGACAGACAGACAGACAGACAGACAGACAGACAGACAGACAGACAGACAGACAGACAGAGGGTCAGGTAGACAGACAGACATCTGAACCCTATTGAGCTGCTGGCTGCCCGGTCCAGTCTTGGCTCCAGGCGTGCAGACCGGTTGATCCAAACATCGAGTCATCTCAGCTCAGAGCTTCGCTTGGCGTATTCTGTGGACTTCAGGACATTCCATCCTGCGCTACAGGATGAGGTAAGCGGCCGATTACCCCGCCGTCCGGACGCCGTTAAAGCCGCAGTAAATCTCTGCGAGGACAAAATCAAGACGACAAATGTTGCCGCGTGTCTGCCGGCGTTCTGAGACGTGGAGGTCCTGCGCTGAACCTCGGTCCCTAACCTCGGTCCCTAACCTCGGTCCCTAACCTCGGTCCCTAACCTCGGTCCCTAACCTCGGGCCCTAACCTCGGTCCCTAACCTCGGGCCCTAACCTCGGGCCCTAACCTCGGGCCCTAACCTCGGGCCCTAACCTCGGTCCCTAACCTCGGGCCCTAACCTCGGGCCCTAACCTCGGTCCCTAACCTCGGTCCCTAACCTCGGGCCCTAACCTCGGTCCCTAACCTCGGGCCATAACCTCGGGCCGCGTCCGTAAAGGAGGTAAGACCAGCGCACCTCAACACACCGAGAGAGAGAGAGGGCCGGCGGGCTCCAGGAGACACCAGAAGACCCTCTGAAGAACACGGTCTGAGGAATCCTTTTGGGGTTTAACATTAAAAGCATAATTGTCTTTTTCAACGCCCCCCCCCCTTTTCTGCTGACCTCATGTTAACAACTTGGTCAGCCATTATGTTCCGGAAGAGAGCGACGCTGCAGTGTAATGCTAATGCCCTCGATGCTAATGAGGCAGACACCTATTCCTCTGCCAGGGGTCACGACCCCGGCACAGGAAGTGCAAGGCGTTCATCCATCTGGTGGAGCGTCGCATGTATCAAAGGACCTGAGGTTTGGTGCACTGTCAGCCTCAAAGTACATTAAATACCCCTGATGCCTCACTCTCTCTCTCTCTCTCTCTCTCTCTCTCTGATTATTCATGATAATATTATCATGAATATCAGCCTCATGCTTACAATATGCTCGTGTTTTCCTGAGTGTGTAAGTGAGAGTCAGAGGATAGAGCCGACTACCAGCGGCTCCGGGGAAGTTAGTACTCTCTGGAGCCGGACTGGGCCGGAGCCAGAGCCGTATTTCACGGTGCTGGTGTCCTGCTAAAGTCATCATCGCTGCCTCACAGGAAGTCCTCTGAAGCCCACCTGGAGAACGCTGAAACAAAATGTCCGCCGTGTACACCGCTGGGCTGCAGACTGGAGATGAGATGGTTTCACCGGATGCTCCTGACTCCTCGTACTGTTTCCTGTTAGAGAGAGAGAGAGAGAGAGAGAGAGAGAGAGAGAGAGAGAGAGAGAGAGGAGAGAGAGAGAGAGAGGGGGAGAGAGAGAGAGAGGAGAGGGGAGAGGAGAGAGGAGGAGAGAGAGGAGAGAGAGAGAGAGAGAGAGAGAGAGAGAGAGAGAGGGGAGAGAGAGAGAGAGAGGGGAGAGAGAGAGAGGAGAGAGAGAGAGAGAGAGGAGAGAGAAGAGAGAGAGAGAGTGAGAGAGAGTTATTCAAACTTTATCCAAACTGAACTCGTACTTTAGATGAATGGCAGACAGTATGTTGAAAAAGAGACAATGAAAAACAAAGAGAGAGAGAGAGAGAGTGAGAGAGAGACAGAGGGAGAGAGAGAGAGAGAGAGAGACTGAGAGACAGAGGGAGAGAGAGACCGAGAGAGTGAGATAGAGAGATGGAGAGACCACATGGATCCCAGCAGATGGAAGGTGTTCAGAGGATGTGTCTCCAGATCACTGAGGGAAGCTTTATCAGAGGAACGTCTGCAATCACATATTCTCTGGGTAAACAAAAGTGACATTCTCTCTCTCCATCCCTCCCTCTCTCTCTCTCTCTCTCTCTCTCTCTCTGTCTGACTCTCCCTCTCTCTCTGTGGCCCCTGAGCGGCCCCTGGCAGGCCAGAGGGCCGAGCGGGGCCGTGGATGAGGACATATATGGAGCAGTAGTAGAGGGACGCTCGTAGAGCCGTACAAGGGAAGCCGTGTGCTCCACCTCCACCACTTCCTGCTGCGCACTAGCTAGCTCTGGGACCACACTGGGATACCGAGACACACACAACAACACGCCGACACACACACACACACCGCACACACACGCACACACACACAGCACACACACACACACACACACACACACACACACACAGACACACACACACACACACACACACACACACACACACACACACAGGTTCATCACACACACACACACACACACACACAGCACACTTCATCACACACACACACACAACAATAAAACAAATTAAAACGGAGGCGATGTAAACGAGAGACCAGAGGGAGACAAAATGGCGGACGGGGCGAGGGGGGAGTGAGGGGGGAGGCGTGGCGGGGAGGAGAGGGGAGTGGGGGTGTGTAATAGTTTACAAATGTTTCCTGTGGGCCATGTGAGGGTGATTTCCAGAGGATGTGTGCGCCTCTCAGGTGTAATGGTTTGAAGAGAGAGATTAAGCAGTTAAGCACTTTAAAAACATGCCCGAAGACCCCGCCCCCCCACCAGGGACCCCAGCTGCTCTCCCTCAGCCAATCACACGCCAGCAGGGCACCATCAGGAAGCCATTCGGTATCCAATCACGAGGTCCGTAGCGGTTTATGGACTATGGATATCTAATCTGTAATCTAATGATATTGTGATTCATCCAACCTGTTCTATAGAGACTTCATCTGATTCAGGATCTGAAGTTAAAGGGAGATTTCAACCGGCTTCATACTGTGTGCTAACTCTGTGTACACAGTACATGCGCTCACATAGTTTCACTGTTATCGACGTGGGTCAAATATTCAGATGAACGATGTTGACCTTTGCCCCCCCGCCGTGTTGCCTGCACCAGGTGTGCGGCTCCAGATGTTACGTCTGCGCTGAGCTGCTCTCCAGAGACACACAGAGCAACACCACGTCCCTCACACGGATGGATGGAGAGAAGTTATCGTTTAATATTCGTCGTCAACACATGAAATATTAATTATTGATTAATCCCCGAGGGGAAATTCAGGCGTTACAGCGAAATAGCAGTACAAGTCAAGGGGAGGAGATAATATTAGACATGGCGGTGTTTACGTTCCTCAGAAGGTAAGTCAACAGGCAGGCGGACACACGGCGCTTGTTTGCCGCCTCGGATCGGAACAGCGGGGCGGAGCCTAACGTATCATCAGGACACACGGAGGAACACAAATCACTAGAAAGCGAGGCCGACGTGACTTTAATGCTCCTTCCTGTTGTTGTGAACGCAGCAGAACCTGCTCCTCCTCCTCCTCCTGCTCCTCCTCCTCCCCCCCCGGCTGCACAGCTAAGCTCCGCCCATCCTGCGGCCCAGGAATACAAAGCAAACCCACTGT
>PIJE02001953.1:7500-15344 GCA_002895965.2 Coryphaenoides rupestris | reverse complement strand
CCGAGGTATGGCAGTAGCGGTCTGGCCCTCCTCCTGCTCTCCTCCTGTCCTCCTTGCTCTCTCCTCCTCTTCCTCCTCCTCCTCCTCCTCCTCCTGCCTCCTCCTGCTCCTCCTCCTGCTCCTCCTCCTGCTCCTCCTGCTCCTCCTCCTCCTCCTCACATGCAGATGGTAACATCTGTCAGGGACGGAGCTGACAGACTGTGGCCCCGGGGAGGCTACGGTGTGGGTGGGTGTGGTGACGTCCGGGGGCCACCAGGGGGGCGCTGGTCGCCGGCTGGACCCCTGAACCGCTCTGCTACGTGGGCAGAGAAGAAGAACACAGCTGTAGTGAGTAGGGAACAGACGGAACGTGTTCTGTTAGTTCATTTCCTTGCTGTTTTAATCAGCAACGTTTTCCCGAAAGCAAACTGTAGAAGTGTGAAACGATGAATGATGCGATTCATTCATTTCCGATGTATTCGTTTATTCGTCCTATTTCTTTTGCTGGTTATGCTTTGCAGTTTTATGGAAGGAAGGAAAACACTGTTCTTTGAAATACACCTCATTATACATGTGTACTGTATGCGGAAGATAGTTCTTCAGGGAGATAGAAGTCATGGAAGGGACGACAGCCGGAGAGAGGAGAGAGGAGACAGGATAGAGGAGATGGAAAGATGGACAGAATAGGAAAGATAGAAGATAGAGGAGGAGGAGAGGGAACACGGTGTAGGGAGGAGGAGAAAGGGGACATGGGAGAGGAGTCAACACAACACTCCTTCCTCCCTCCCTCGCTCCCCACCTCCCCCTGGATCTGAACTCCGTCCAGATCTCCAACATTCTCAGGCCCGTTCCGTCCGGCCCGCCACAGCTGTCACACATTTCCAACAGATTCCAGAAGGCCTGGGCCGAGGTCGGGGACCAGAACACATTCCTGCGCTACACATGGGCTAAAAGGAATTACTGTTAACATCTGATATTGTGGAAGTGGGAAATTTGCCACCCCGACCTTGCCCAGAGGTCTCCGGAACTCAGGGTCGTGGATTTATGGCCCTCTGACGGCCCCTCGGGGTCACCGAGGAACACCGGCTCTCGTGGCTCCTCCTCCTCAAGCAACGTCTGGAACCCCGAGGGTGATATTGCTTAAGTCCTCCATGCAGCTCCTCGTCGGGGGGTGGAGGAGGAGGTGGTGGTGGAGGAGGAGGAGGAGCAGTTGGTGGTGGTGTTGGTGGAAGGGCTGGAGGAGGAGGAGGAGGAGGACGAGGAGTACGAGGAGGAGGTTTTTGGGTGGAGGATGTGGAGGAGGAGATTGCGGAGAAAGGGGAGGAGTTGGTGGGACTGCAGATGGTAGTGGTCGAGGAGGTGATGGTGGAGGGAAAGGTGGGGGTGGTGGAGGTGGAAGAGGAGGAGCAGGTGGTGGAGAAGAAGGTGGTGGTGTAGGAGGTGGTGGGAGAGACACATGTTCCTGTTCCTCTCATTTGTCATCGGAACGGCATGTCTGCAGCCCTGGGAGTCCATTCCCAGCTGTTGGGTCGCAGAGTGGAGCCATCCGAGGTGTGGGAGACAAACAGCAGCCTCAACAACAAGCTCCACCTCCTCCTCCTCCACCTCCTTCTCCTCCATGACCACCACCACCTCCTCCTCCACCTCCTCCTCCTCGTTTCTAGCCCAGGAAGGTTAAGGCCTCCGTAGGGGGAACATCTCGTCACAGATCCTGATGTCTTCTCCAGCCTGCTTGGACCACGGACCACCACCATGTCCCCCCCGCCCCTCCACCCCCAGCGCATCGTCAGTGTGTTGGAGGTGGAGGCTGCAGCTGTAACTCCATCAGGCAGAACACCAGACTCCATGGAGGACCTTAACTAGGGAGTCTCCAAGCCTCCAACGGGTCTATACTTGACTCTTTACACGTGTACATGTTAGGGCAGTGCTCCAGGTCTTGGAGTGGTTATTAGTGAATAAAAATAAAAATACTAATCCAGAATATTCAAATCCCATCTGAACCCCGATGCCCACGGGCTCAGAGCGTAAGGACAGTCTAGCTCTCGCTGCTGACATCTCCTATAAAACGAGCAGGAGACTGTGATTATCTTCGTCATGTTTTCCTCGAACCAAATTAGACCGCAGCCGACCGACATCAGACAGCTATCTGCGCTGTAAACGTCCGTCGAGGATTGATTCCAGGTGCGCAAAGAACTTTACAACCCAGGAAGGAACAAGGAGAGGGGAATTGAATAATGAGTTATTTTAAGCACGACTTATGGCGGCGAGTTTGCAGGTGTACCGCCCACTCAGCTCTGCCACCATCATCGTCATCATACACTTCTCCCCAGACAAAAGAGTAACAACTTTAACTTTACTTTTTGCAGTGTCAGTCGTGCGTCGACACTAATCCCTTAACTTAGTGTCTGGATGTTGGGGCACCTGCTTCAAATCCCCACCCCGCACCCCTGCCCCCCCTTTACATGTGTGATTATAAATCTCCACCAGTGCTAAATATTTATAGTGTCGGGTGGTGCAGGGACCTGTTACAGCAGGGTTTTAAATAGGCCCTATTTGGAAATGGGCTCCAGATGTTTCTGGTTCTGAGGATCACAGGCCCGTCTGGCAGTTTCCACCGTTTCCATGGCCGCGCGCACGACCGCCGTGCCTTCAGTCATTACAAGGTAACCCCCGGCTGCTGACATCCAGGAAGCCGGGTCCTGCGTCACGCGGTGACTCAGACACGGTCTGCTGGGAGGGCTCCGGAGCGGCCCCGGCCATACCTTCCGCCGGCCTCCCGTTCTGTACGGCGGAGTCGAGTCCAGCGGTGTTCTGCCGCTACGCACGAGCAGCCCTTCACACTGCAGACGCCGTTTCCCTGCACGTAAACACGACTTCCTCCCTCCCCTCCCTGCCTGCCTCCCCGGGATCGGAATGTTTTTCTTTTTGGCACCGTGTGACGGGAACAGATCTATTTTGTTCTTGTTATGTTCCATAAGAAAGGGATTGCTGGAGGTTAAGTGCTTCACAGATTTAGACGAGTGACATCTGGCGCTGGGCGCTGTGAGGCAGAGCAGCTGGGGGGTGTGGATGATGTACAGTACATGTAGGACTCTGACTCACCGTGGCGGAGGCCCTACCGGCTAGTTTGCTCCCCACCGCACGTCTTGTCGTGTCGACCTGGGGTTTCGGTCCTGACCTGCGGGCCTACGATCCGGTCCACTCCCTCTCTCTCCCTCCCTCTCTCTCTCTCTTGTCTCCGACGGGCCGAACATCGAACATCCGCGTCAAGCACAGCATTGAGCCGCCGCCAGGCCTCTCGATTGTCGGCACAGTATATTCATATTATACGGCGTTCATTTTTAAATGATACATCTGTTGACCATGCGGACATAAATAAATCTCCGGTCGGATTCAAAGGCAGCGTGGCTCGCCACATTCCTGTCCAGAACTGGCACAACGTCCGGACAGCCGTTCACGGACGTGGAAAACTCTTCAAGGATATGGAAAATGTTCAAGGCGCATAGCGAGACACCTTTGAAAGTGGAGCTGTTGATATTGAAGCTGATATTAAAGGAGCTCTGCCAGGTGAAGCCGGCGTAGTGAGTGTGTGAGGCGGGGCCCGCGTCCCGAGGCCCCCGGGGGCCCGTCGTCGTCGTCTTACCTTTCCTTTTGTCCGCGCTCAGATCTCCCAGAACCCTCGGTCATCTGACCGCGCCGCCGCCGCCGCGCATCACAACGCGCCCTGACACTCGATGAATCCTGCGTGGGAAAAGTAGGTTAGAACACAATGGGAGCGGAGCCGCGCCGCTATCACCAGCGCTCGGGTGGAGCAGCACACAGCAGCCGCCGTGGGTGGAGGAGTCAAGGTGGAGGAGCTCCTGTAGGACAGAGAGAGAACACTTTTCTGGGTTTTCTAAAGTGGGATTTGAGTTTGTGGGGCGTGAAGGGTTCGCTGGGGAGGTTTGTTTGGAGGGAGAGAGCGACGGAAACGGAGATAGTGTGTGTTTATGATGAGATTAATAATATATCTACATATATATATATATAGACATATTAATAATATATCTACATATATATATATAAAGACATATTAATAATATATCTACATATATATATATAGACATATTAATAATATATCTACATATATATATAGACATATTAATAATATATCTACATATATTATATAGACATAATAATATATCTACATATATATATATAAAGACATATTAATAATATGTCTTTATATATATATATATAGACATATTAATAATATATCTACATATATATATAGACATATTAATAATATATCTACATATATATATATAGACATATTAATAATATATCTACATATATATATATAAAGACATATTAATAATATATCTACATATATATATATAAAGACATATTAATAATATATCTATCGCCGCGCAACCGCAACACACGGGTGCGAATGGTTTAATCGGCCTCAGTCAAGCCAGTGTTTTCAGGAACAGCAATAACATTGACACTGTAGGGAATATGTTCCTCAGAGATGCTGGAACCTTGCCTAAATATTTTAACAACCCTCTCCTCGATTCAAACCATCTTCTCCCCAAGAGAGCGAGAGGAGAGAGAGAGAGACAGAGAGAGCGAGCGAGCGAGGGCTCTCATCTCGGAGGTTGTCTTCCGTTCGGGAGGCGAGGGTCGTGTGCGTCTGTGTCTGCTCTGGCTTACAGCGAGGAAATTAAATGTTAAATATTTACCATCCCCTGGTATGTGACCCTCCAGATTCCAGCTGCCACAGTCCTCCCACAGGAAGTTTACTCTCTCTCTCCCTCTCTCTGTCTCCCTCTCTCTCTCTCCCTCTCTCTGTCTACCTCTCTCTGTCTCCCTCTCTCTCTCTCTCTCTCTCTCTCTCCCTCTCTCTCTCTCCCTTCTGTCTCCCTCTCTCTGTCTCCCTCTTCTGTCTCCCTCTCTCTCTCTCCCTCTCTCTCTCTCCCTCTCTCTGTCTCCCTCTCTCTTCTCCCTCTCTTCTCTGTCTCCCTCTCTCTCTCTCCCTCTCTCTGTCTCCCTCTCTCTTTCTCCCTCTCTTCTGTCTCCCTCTCTCTGTCTCCCTCTCTCTGTCTCCCTTCTCTCTCTCTCTCTCCCTCTCTCTGTCTCCTCTCTCTCTCTCTCTCTCTCCCTCTCTCTCTCTCCCTCTCTCTGTCTCCCTCTCTCTGTCTCCCTCTCTCTGTCTCCCTCTCTCTCGGACATGGCCGGCAGCCCAGCTATCAGCCAGGATCTCTGTCTGTAAACACTTTGACGTCACCGGTGTCACGGCAGTGGAGCGTGACGCTGTCCAGACGCAGAGAGAGAGAGAGAGAGAGAGAGAGAGAGAGAGAGAGAGAGAGAGAGATGTTTGTCAGCGGTGAAGCCTGCATGCTGTTCTACCAGAACCGGTCAGCACCCTAAGGTTGCTGGATATGCAGGTAGGGTTAGGTGGTGTCTTGCTCAGGGACACCTCCACACTTAGCTAGGAGGAGCAGGTAGGGTTAGGTGGTGTCTTGCTCAGGGACACCTCCACACTTAGCTAGGAGGAGCAGGTAGGGTTAGGTGGTGTCTTGCTCAGGGACACCTCCACACTTAGCTAGGAGGAGCAGGTAGGGTTAGGTGGTGTCTTGCTCAGGGACACCTCCACACTTAGCTAGGAGGAGCAGGTAGGGTTAGGTGGTGTCTTGCTCAGGGACACCTCCACACTTAACTAGGAGGAGCAGGTAGGGTTAGGTGGTGTCTTGCTCAGGGACACCTCCACACTTAGCTAGGAGGAGCAGGTAGGGTTAGGTGGTGTCTTGCTCAGGGACACCTCCACACTTAGCTAGGAGGAGCAGGTAGGGTTAGGTGGTGTCTTGCTCAGGGACACCTCCACACTTAGCTAGGAGGAGCAGGTAGGGTTAGGTGGTGTCTTGCTCAGGGACACCTCCACACTTAGCTAGGAGGAGCTGATGTCTCCGGGTCCACCTGTAGGCATTGCCCCGCCCCCCACCCCCCACCCCTAACCCCGCCCCCCACCCCTCAACCCCGTCCCCCACCTGTAGGCATTGCCCCGCCCCCCACCCCTCACCCCTACCTGTGCCTGTAGTACACAGGGACCCAGGAGTCCAGGGCACGTCGCTGTGGAGGAAAGCGTCAACATGATTTAATGGTGAAGTCGTAAGCTGGCGTGATCAATGGATTCCGCCTTCAAACAAAAGCACCACACGTTCCGCATTAGAGTTCACGTTTTGAAATGATATTCGTGGTGGAAATTATAGTCTAACACACACACACACACACACACACACACACACACACACACACACACAGCATATGGGCTACATGTGCAAAACCAGCAGCTCCTTCTCACATCTGATCATGTGATCCATTAAAAGTTCATTTTCTCTCTAATCTCCTAAAAGCAAAACTCCTCTTTGTTCGCGGGGGGAAGCCAGACCAGTCAAAAGAAATGAGAGTTGCCCCCATTTACCCTGGGCAGCCCCCCGCCCCCTCCCCCCCTCGGATGTCCCCCTTTGTCCTGCGTGAGACTGTGGAGACCCCCCCCCCCACCACCACCCACCACCACCACCCCTCCATTCAGCGGACTCAAGGACCGTTTTACATCTGCTTTATTGTTCAACTGTCTTTCATGTCAGAAGTCTCTTCCTGCTGACAAATCACCAGGAAGCGGCCCCGGCCCCGGCCCCGCCC
Source organism: Coryphaenoides rupestris (assembly GCA_002895965.2). NCBI lineage: Eukaryota > Metazoa > Chordata > Actinopteri > Gadiformes > Macrouridae > Coryphaenoides > Coryphaenoides rupestris. The sequence continues at coordinate 8,681 of PIJE02001953.1, read as the reverse complement.
ACCCCCCACCCCACCCCCCCCCCCCGGGCCCGGCCCCGCCCCCCCCCCCCCACCCCCCTGTCTCAGAGGCGGGGCCATAATACCTGCCCCACCCCCCCACACACACACATTCTGAACACCTGCGGCGAACAGCCCCGCCTTCTCTCATTCAGTCATTCATTCAGTCATTCATTCATTCATTCATTCATTTGTTCATTAATTGTTCTGTCCATTCTCTCATGAGGAGGGGTTGTGGGGGTATTTTTTAAATCTATAATTGATAATAGCAATGACATTTATTTATTGATCGGTTCATTCGCGAGTACTCACCCTTTGTATCTGAATGAGTTTAAACACTCCTGTTGTTCTGATGCAAGGAGGAGGGAGGGGGGGTGAGGAAGTGTGTGTCCCCAGACCAGCGGTCACCAGCGGGGGGTAAGACCCCGGCTTCCCTGAGTGCCTGGGGGGGGGCGGGGCTAGAGACGGGGAGAGAGAGCTCATAAAGAGCCTGTCTGGGGGAGAGAGAGAGAGAGAGAGAGAGAAGACAGGGCAGGTCTCTTGTCCTCCATGACACCTCTGCTGGCTGTTAATCAGGACTGAGTCTGCCTGGAGCCATGGGGGGGGGGTTAGGAGTAGGAGTCCTCCGGTCTGCTCTGGTCCCGGCCCTCCCCCCCCCCCCCCACCAGGGCCTCCCTCCCTCCCCCCGCCTCCCTACGGCCAACCAGGAGCTCATTACTTTTGAACATTTGTCAGCAACAAAAACGTTGTAATAGACGGGACGACAGCGGCCGCGGCGTCGGAAGAGTCGTCACCGCTGGGGAGTTGGCGTTGGTGGGTGTTGCTCGCTCTCGGCTGCTGAAGCGCCCGCTGGGTTATTTGTTGCGCAGAGCCTCAGGAAATGGGCTTTAATAGGAGCTCAAACAAAGAGGTTATATGTGGCTATACTGTGGCTTTTTGTGGCTCTGTAGGACCGTCTGGGGTTTAACCTGGAAGTCCTTGAGCTGTGGAAATAATCAACGACAGTAAATAAAGAGCGGAGGAGGCGACTGCTGGGAGTTATGTGTCACTATTCAGCCTATAAATATATTAGTTTGGTGTGGTCGACATCCAAGTGCGGCCGACTCAAAGTCCTTGGTATTGCAAAAAAAGTGTAACAAATGTAAAAAAAATTACGAATGTAACAATTTTTACAAATTACAAAT
>PIJE02001952.1:79445-91525 GCA_002895965.2 Coryphaenoides rupestris | reverse complement strand
AGAGAGAGAGACTGGAGGAGGGAGGGAGAGAGAGAGAGAGACTGGAGGGAGGGAGGAGAGGAGAGGGAGGGAGGGAGAAGAGAGAGAAGAGAGAGAGAGAGAAGAGAGAGAGAGATAGGGGAGAGGAGGGAGGGAGGGAGAGAGATAGAGAGGGAGAGAGACTGGGGAGGGGGGAGGGGAAGAGAGAGAGAGGAGGGAGGTGAGGAAGGGAGGAGGAGAGAGGAGAGAGAGAGAGAGGAGGGAGGTGAGGAGAGGGTGAGAGAGGAGAGGAGAGAGAGAGCGTGAGAGAGGGGGAGAGACTCTGGTCTCTGGAGAGAGGGCTGGTTATTTATAGAGGTGATTTTTACACGGAGCTCGCTAGCTGATCAGGCTCCCGGTGTGATGCTGCTGCTGCTGCTGCTGCTGCTGCTGCTGCTGCTGCTGCTGCTGCTGCTGCTGCTGCTGCTGCTGCTGCTGCTGCTGCTGTCTCAGTCTCAGTCTCAGTGTTGAGTTTGTGTTTTCCTCGTCGTACCACCGCTGTGTTTTGGACGTTAACGCGTCTCTGTGTTTATTTATTTCACGTGAGAATAGTTTGGAGCGAGCGCAACCGTTTGACATTCTCGCTCGGGAAGTGCCTCTCTCTGTGTGTGTGTGTGTGTGTGTCATAAAGTACAGTAAGCCGGAAGCAAGCAAATACGTGCAATTAGTGTCATAAACAGCGAGAAGTGCAATGAAAAACAATATTCCGTAGCCCGTGCAGAAAGGTAAACTACATTTACATTTACATTTACATTTAGGACGCTTTTATCCAAAGCGACTTACAATAAGTACATTTGTTTAAAGAGAGACAGCAATACAGTATATCGCTGTGGTACATAAAGATAAGAATAGGACAGTACAGTAACAGAATGCATTTTATCTTTCATCAGGACTGGCTAGACTACCATTTTATTAATTACTGCGTAATCTATAGATCCCCGATTGCCATAAAGGTCCATATCTTTCCGGATATTCCCGCTCAGATATGGGGGGGGGGGGGGATCTGGTTAATAAAACGGTTTTCTCCAGCGAGCTGTTGTGTAGAAATGTAATTTTTCTCTAACTGGCTTACAGACTCCACGCAGGGCATTAAAAACCTCTCGCTAAAACAGAGTTCAAACAACACGGTAATAAACATGCGCCGTTATGGAACAATAAAAAGCCCCCTTGTTGGGCGTTGCATTGAAATATGAACCATCTCGGAACATTTCTTCCATCATTTTCCGATCTCCGAGATAAAGACTATTTTCCACTAAAATATAGGACGTGTGTTGACATTATATACAAACTACCTACTAACCTACTAGCGTCTACTATACCGACTAAATAACGTGTACATGCAAATACATTGTATGTACAAATAACAAATAAGGTGGTATTATTAGCGTTGTTATTCCGAGTGCAGCGTCTGTTCAAAGTGAGCTCTACCCAGCATGCCGTGCGGTGGTGTGACAGTACACCACCCTTTAAGTCCCAAGTGTGAAGTCGATCGATGAACGGTTGTCGGGAAAATCCAAAGGACAAGACGGACGGACGGACAGACAGGCGGACGGACGGACAGACATACATACAGTACATACCGAGACTCCTCTGTCACTACAGTCAGATGAGGTGATAGTGATACAGGTCTCCTCGTACCGACGGTAATTACTCCGGAAGACCACGGAAGACCACGGCTGCTTGTGTGCCGCCGCCGCTGCTACGGTGTGAAAAGTGAATGAACGTTTTGTTCCGTACGCATAATGTTCAGGGACCGGGGGGGGGAACGGGGGGAGTCCCTCGCAAAGCAAAGACACAGTAGAATAATTTTAACAACTCGAAGAACCCGAGAGCCACTGAAATGCCGATGGTTTGTCAGCATCTAGGGGGTCCCAGTGTCGCTGACAATATATTAGAAGCAAAATAGGAACTTGCTGGCAAAAACCCAACCCCCATTCCATTCTAGGATTAGAGGCTTAAAGGGGCCCGATTATGAGTGTGATGAGCCATTACAAGCCGTTTAAAAAAGAGTCACGTGACTAAAATGTTGATGACGTAGTGACATCAGAAGTGGGAGTGTCCACCCAGATGTCCCAGTGGACCGTACCTGACGTTGAGGTGGACAGTCCCACTTGTGATGTCACATTTTGAAACGGCTTGTAATGGCTAACGCTCACAGCTGGTGGTATAGTGAGGAAGGTGGTAATGCACGTTATCAATTTTAAATTGAATGACTTTATGATCTGCACTGTCGACCCGCGTAGATATTCTCCCCAGTACTCCCCAGTACTCTCTGTTCCTGGAATGTTTCTATTTTAACTTGGGGACAGTGTTGCACCAATACGACAAAGACCTGAAAACTGTGTCTGCGTGTGTGTGTATGTGTGTGTGTGTGTGTGTGTTTTTTTGTGTGTGGTTGACAAACAGCCTCAGTGGACGGCGGTCGGGATGACGACAAAAATAAAAACGAAAGCAACAGCAACAGCGACGACCGAAGAAAAAAAAAACCAGAGCAACCGGAAGGAGACCGTCCGTGAAGCCTGTGAGACACGGATCGCTGCTCACAGAGAAACCATTCCACCCCCGAGTGAGAGAATCACTCATCCATTAGTCTTGCTGAATGCACCGGGCCTAGAACTGTCATGGACTCTCTGTGATGCGGACGGAGGCAGACACTGCATCATCATCTCTGGCTGGACGAGACACGGACAGCGAGAGAAAAAACCACCAACACCCATCCCCCCCCCCCCGGGAGAGATGGCATACGTGCAGATTCTAAGAAAGCTGTATTAAGGAGCGATCCCAGTGAAATCACAGTGGTGGTGGATGGTGGTGGTGGTGGAGGTGGTTGTGTGGTTGGTGTGTGGTGGTGATGGTGGTGCTGGTGGTGAGGTGGAGGTGGTGGTTGGTGGTGGTGGTGGTGGGGTGTTGATGGTGGGGCTTGGTGGTGGAGGTGGATGGTGGTGGTGGTGGTTGTTGGCGGCGGTGGTGCTGCTGGTGGTGGATGGTGGTGGTGGTGTTGATGGTGATGATGAGGGTGGTGGTGGTGGTGGTGGTGCTGCTGCTGCTGCTCGGTGGTGGAGGTGGTGGTGGTGATGGTGTGGTGGTGATGGTGATGGTGGTTGTTGTGATGGTGATGGTGCTGGTGGTGATGGTGGTGGTTGTGGTTGTGGTGATGGTGGTGGTGGTGGTGATGGAGGTGATGGTGGTGGTGGTGATGGTGGTTGTTGTGGTGGTGGTGGTTGTTGTGGTGGGGTGGTGTGGTGGTGGTGGTGGTGGTGATGGTGGTTGTTGTGGTGGTGGTGGTTGTTGTGGTGGTGGTGGTGGTGGTGGTGGTGGTGATGGTGGTTGTTGTGGTGATGGTGGTTGTTGTGGTGATGGTGGTGGTGGTGGTGGTGGTCGCCTATAGAGCAGCTCGGTGACTCCGACCCCCCCGCCGCCGGCTGAATCAACCAGAAGAGACGTTTCTTGCGGCCCCTGCGAGCGAAAGCGTGTCAGCGGCGGCCATATTGTCCCAGCCTCCGCAGCCTTGCTCCAATTTCTACTTCCCAACGCGAGCGAGTGATTAGTTTTGTGAGGCAGCGACAGACTTTGTTTTATGATCCATGGTGTGTGTGTGGGTGTGTGTCTGTGTGTGTGTATGTGTGTGTGTGTGTGCATATGTGTGTGAGGGAGTGGGTGAGTGAATGTCTGTGTGTCTGTGATTGTGTGAGGGTTCATCTGTGTAGGATGTGTGTGTGTGTGTGTGTGTGTGTGTGTGTGTGTGTGTGTGTGTGTCTGTGTGTGTGTGTGTGTGTGTGTGTGTGTGTGTGTATGTGTGTGTGTGTGTGTGTGTGTGTGTGTGTGTGTGTGTGTCTGTGTGTGTCTGTGTGTGTGTCTGTGTGTGTGTGTGTGTGTGTGTGTTGTGTGTGTCTGTGTGTGTGTCTGTGTGTGTGTGTGTGTGTGTGTGTGTGTGTGTCTGTGTGTGTGTGTGTGTGTGTGTGTGTGTGTCTGTGTGTGTGTGTCTGTGTGTGTGTGTGTGTGTGTGTGTGTGTGTGTGTGTGTGTGTGTGTGTGTCTGTGTGAGTGCATGTGTGTGTGTGTGTGTGTGTGTGTATGTCTGTGTGTGTCTGTGTGAGTGCATGTCTGTGTGTATCTGTGTGTGTATGTCTGTGTGTATCTGTGTGTGTATGTGTGTGTGTGTCTGTGCGTGTTGTGCGTTGATTGCTCGCTGCGTTGGCTGTGCATCGGGTCACCGTGTCTCATTAGCATGTGCACACGCTCCGCGGCGTCCCTGGCAGCCCGGAGAACGCATCCATCGCCACGTCTGCGCTGGGGGATTGGCTTGCAAATGAGAAAAATATGGCGGCCGTCGCTTTGTTGGCGAGATTCTGTGATCTTTTGACTCGCCAGGGAGATTCGTCATCAATTTCCCAATCTCCTGTCCGTCTCTGCAGGGGGTCTGTGCATCTCCCAGTCGGTGAAGATCCCACGGGAGCCGAGGACCGGCGAGTTCGACAAGATGGTCCGTCGCCTCAGCGAGAACCCCAACGCCCGCGTGGTCATCATCTTCGCCAACGAGGACGACATCAGGTGAGCGCTTCACCCTCCTCATCCTCACTGCTCGACGGTAACCAAACACGCCTCACCACAACTATATGGAGTCATCAATTTTTAGTTGCCTTCATCCACCGACAGCGGTGTCAACCATGCAAGGTAACAACCAACACGTCAGGAGCAGTTAGGGTTAGGTGGTGTCTTGCTCAGGGACACCTCCACACTTAGCTAGGAGGGGGAGGAGCCCGGGGATCGAACCGGCAACCTTCCTGTTGCCAGACAACCGCTCTCACTTGGCCCGAGTTAGAGTCTGGGATTGGGTGAGGCTGCACACCTGTGGTGACTAATCACTGCACCACAGGTTAAACCAGCCACCAACCACACACACTCCACAATTATATATTATTATATTCTGCATATATATATATATATATATATTTCTAATATAACTCTTCTCGAAACACATGCATCAGAATGGTACGCATGACCATGACCATTTAATGGGATAACATAATTCTAGATCCGATCCCGATAAAGGATCAGCATTCGGCAGGAAGCTGGACACGGCAGCGGAGGCGGTCGCAGCTCTCCCGGTGGTGGGGGGGGGGGGGGGGCGGCGACTGCGGCATGAGTCCCGGCGCTCATGGACTTAATCCAGTGCTGATAGCGGGTAATAGTCTGGATATGTAGTAATTACACAGAACCGGGAGGGGAGGCGAGGGGAGGAGGTGGGGAGTCTGAGCTCCTGTCAGCCAGCCCGGGTTCTCCTCTGTGAGTCCGGCCGGCGCCGCATGAAGAGACAAAGGATCAGACTTAAAGGGAAGTTTCACGAGACGAAAAAACGGACGGGGGTCTTCGTTCCTCAGTTTCGCTCGTTTTAGAAGCCCGCTCCTCAGGTTGGTGGGCATACAAACGATTGCTAGAACCTTTTGAAAAATAATGACGTTTGTGTTCGTGTGTTCGTACGCGTTCGGCTCTCGCAGACGACTCCTGCAGGCGGCGAAGAAAGCCAACCAGACGGGCCACTTCATCTGGGTGGGCTCCGACAGCTGGGGCTCCAAGATCTCCCCCATCCTGAACCAGGAGGAGATGGCCGAGGGCGCGGTGACCATCCTGCCCAAGAGACAATCCATCCGAGGTAACCCTCTGCGACTGTGTCTCCAGCGGGAGGCGTGGTCTACACGTAGAAACTAATCTTAGTTATTTAGTTATTCCTGCTGGTTATTTGTGGTATGATATTATAAATGCACCGACAGCTTTCTCTTGTTCCGATCATGTATTCCCAACACTGTGTGAAGTGAGGTTGCTTCTACAACGATCTGGAATTAGCGATGACCTCTGTAGACACTTTGATTCCATAAACAAGTCATATATTATTTAACAAATCAATCAATTCCTCATGAAAACGCCGTGGCTTAATGCACCAGCTAGAAGTTGCACGGTCAACTGCTGATGACGTGAAAGAAAATCTGAAATCTTTGGTCCGCCGGATACTTCGTGACGTCGCCGATCCATGTCTGTGGCGCTCCGCCGTCTCCGCAGGCTTCGACCGGTACTTCACCAGCCGGACGCTGGAGAACAACAGGAGGAACATTTGGTTCGCCGAGTTCTGGGAAAACAACTTCCAGTGCAAGCTGAGCCGCCACGCGCTGAAGAAGGGGTCCGGAGTCAAGAAATGCACAAGTGAGTGGACACACGTCGACACGCACCGGCGGGCACATAATCATCATCAAGTGATCGACATTTAAGAGATTCAGGATTCAAGATTCGAGAAGTTTTCGTTGTCACACCACACACACACCACACACAACAATCACACACACCCACACACACACACACACACCACAGACACACACAGGGAGACGCAGGGAAATGAAAAAAGTGGCGACGCTCAGGCGGAATGTTGCCAACAGAACAATACGAATATCACGATTGTGAAGGGAAAGAATCAGAATATCCACACTATTTCCAGTCTTTAGGGCACTTAGGGCATTCGGCAGACGCTTTTATCCAAAGCAACTTACAAAGAGTACATTCATTGCAATATATATCGCTGTGGTGCATAAAGATGAGAATATAACAGGTTTCAAGCGTTCATAATTGCAAGGTTGCCTGCATAATAGCTGAGATAAGAGCAGACGTGCCATTCTGAGCGCAGTACCGACATCTAAGAACATACAATTATGCTAAACAATGCAAAGTACCGTGAATAACGCCAAGACGTACAAACACGCCGGCTAGGGCTCGGGTTAGGACTCTGCCGTCCGTCCTGACGTCGGCCGGGAGCTTCTAGTTCCGCCAGAACAGAACAGAACAGAACAGAGAAGAGTTGGGACTTGGCAGAGCGATGTTTGCCTGTTCTTAGTGAAGCCTTTCAAATTAATCTTCATCTCTTTGTGCCTCTTCGTGAAGATCCAAATCAGAACACGAGAGCGCGCCAATCAAGATGAAACACCTAATTCAAAAAAACCAATTTGGCAGCATAACCCATCTTTGGCGAGGAAAACAACAACCCCAATCTCCACACCGTTCCCCTTGTGGACACTCTGGACAGGGCCACACCGGTCCCAACATACGTGGAAGTGTTCTGTATGTCAAAGTTCTGTTGCTCAGGTGACTGGCAAGACCCATGTGACCGAGCACATCAACCATGTGATAAGAAAATTCCGAAAATTATACAAATATATATCAAATATAAGCAATAAAAGGGTGCAATTTAATACAAGATGTGTGTTAATGTAACATACCCATAGTGTCCATGGGAGGTGGGAGTCAGTGGGGTTCGGCGTTAATATAACTTGCAGTATAGTGTCCATGACGGGGTGGGAATCGGCGGGGATCGGCGGGGGGTCCCGAGTCTCGTCGATTTTGTTAATTTAATCTGCCGCCCACAAATCCTCGTCCCCGTCATCAACGGGAGGTGAGTAACTAATGTCTCCGACTCGTCGCGACGTTGCGGAGACCGTGGAGACCGTGGAGAGGTGTCCTAACTCTTTCTACGTTTCCGCGCTCGTGTTCCGGTGGCCTCATTGCCGTCGTTGCCGGCGGTATTAGTCCAGTTTTATCTCGACCCGTGAGCCCGCCGCAGGCTTCGACCGGTACTTCACCAGCCGGACGCTGGAGAACAACAGGAGGAACATTTGGTTCGCCGAGTTCTGGGAAAACAACTTCCAGTGCAAGCTGAGCCGCCACGCGCTGAAGAAGGGGTCCGGAGTCAAGAAATGCACAAGTGAGTGGACACACGTCGACACGCACCGGCGGGCACATAATCATCATCACGTGATCGACATTTAAGAGATTCAGGATTCAAGATTCGAGAAGTTTCATTGTCACACACACACACACACACACACACACACACACACACACACACACACACACACACACAGGATACGCAGGGAAATGAAAAAGTGCCGACGCTCAGCGGAATGTGCAACAGAACAATACAAATATCACGATTGAAGGGAAAGAATCAGAATATCCACACTATTTACAGTCTTTAGGGCACTTAGGGCATCCGGCAGACGCTTTTATCCAAAGCAACTTACAAAGAGTACATTCATTGCAATATATATCGCTGTGGTGCATAAAGATACGAGGTTTCAAGCGTTCATAATTGCAAGGTCGCCTGCATAATAGCTGAGATAAGAGCAAGACGTGCCATTCTGAGCGCAGTACCGACATCTAAGAACATACAATTATGCTAAACAATGCAAAGTACCGTGAATAACGCCAAGACGTACAAACACACGCCGGCTAGGGCTCGGGTTAGGACTCTGCCGTCCGTCCTGACGTCGGCCGGGAGCTTCTGGTTTCAACCACCGCGGCGCCAGAACAGAACAGAACAGAGAAGAGTTGGGACTTGGCAGAGCGATGTTTGCCTGTTCTTAGTGAAGCCTTTCGAATTAATCTTCTTCTCTTTGTGCCTCTTCGTGAAGATCCAAATCAGAACACGGGAGCGCGCTAATCAAGATGAAACACCTAATTCAGAAAACCAATTTGACAGCATAACCCATCTTTGGCGAGAAAAAAAACAACCCACACCGGTCCAAACATACGTGGAAATGTTCTGTATGTCAAAGTTCTGTTGCTCGGGCGACCGGCAAGACCCATGTGACCGAGCACATCAACCATGTGATCAGAAAATGCAGAAAATTACACAAATATATATCAAATATAAGCAATAAAAGGGTGCAATTTAAGACAAGATGTGTGTTAATGTAACATACCCATAGTGTCCATGGGAGGTGGGAGTCAGTGGGGTTCGGCGTTAATATAACTTGAAGTATAGTGTCCATGATCGGCGGGGATCAGCGGGGGTCCCGAGTCTCGTCGATTTTGTTAATTTAATCTGCAAACCACAAATCCTCGTCCCCGTTATCAACGGGAGGTGAGTGACTAAATGTCTCCGACTCGTCGCGACGTTGCGGAGACCGTGGAGACCGTGGAGACGTGTCCTAACTCTTTCTACGTTCCGCGCTCGTGTTCCGGTGGCCTCATTGCCGTCGTTGCCGGCGGTATTAGTCCAGTTTTATCTCGACCCGTGAGCCCGCCGACGTGGCGCAGGATTCGGGGACACAGACGTTGCGGTACCGCCGCCGGTGCCAGACTGCATTGACACTAATAGGATTGTCGCTCCCAAACGGCGACGCTGTTCGCCACTGTCAATACGCAAAAGCCCTGAAGTCCTTATTAGTGGCCTCGTTCGTCTTATTAGAGGAGACCTGGTCGTCGCCACGAGGACATAAATACTGCATCGTCCTGAAGAAGAAGAGACCCCAGCCAGCATGAATGTACTGGTTCTTGTGGTATTTTGCTCTGTTTGCACTTCGACACGTTTGTTCGCCGCCGGTACCGGTGCCGTCAGTCCTTCACGTTCTTCTTCTTCTTCAGTCGGTTGGTCGGTTCAAGGTGTCTTCATGGCGGAAAGTGTGTGAGGGGCCTCCGGCTTCAAGGTGTGTTCACACACAGACGACAGATCAACGTGTCCTTCAGGTGACCCTGGTGACCCTTTTAAAGTCTCAGTCGAGGTGCGGGTGTCAAGTTTGCGGGTGAAAATCTAGAATTTTATATGTGTGAATTATTTGACAAAAAAATGCAGGGGAAGAAACTAATTTTCAATGGCTATAAAATAGACCCACAGTCCAAATTAAGTAAATAAGAACATATTGGACCAATCTGTACTGGTTTAAACAGTATTTAACCTGTAACCACACTTGAGTGAAGGGGAATCTATAACAGGGATTTGACCGTATGGAACACGTCTCATTAATATCACAACTACAGAATTCGTCACTTTTTTCTGAAACTAACCAATTTGTCTTCGTCCCCGTATAAACCAGACTAAACTGGTGTGAAACGGGAGTGAAAGTGGCGTGTAACTGGCCGACCCATGAATTTGTAAGCTTAGAAATGCAACAAGAAAAAGCACATTGGATTTCCGCGGCGCGGCCGAAGGATTTCCACGCTCGCAGCTCGACGGCGTATGACCGGAGACACGAAGCCGACGCCCTCAAAATCCCTCCTGAGAATATCAATTACAGTCAGATTACATCGAATCAGATTAGATGACATGATCCCATTTGTGTTCCCCCGTTGGCCCGGAGAAGCACACGTTTACGCGCCGATTCTCTATGTTATGAAATCTACGTTTGACGAATCCACCAAGAAATGTAAATTGAGGATAAGCGCACTGTTCCCCTGGTGTGGGAGCGCGTCGTCATAATCTTAAAAATATGTTTTATTAATTTAACAATCGCTGACATTCTTGTCATGCACACACACTCTGGCTTAAAAGAGACGGACAGGCTGAGAATATATTAGTTGTGTTTTATTAGCATATATAAATAATACATTTCAACTGCCACTATGTACCGCCAATCTACCGCAGCTATTTACTCCCATTAAGCCAAAAATATCCGAACTCGAACGCTTCTCAAGAATAAAAACGCATAAAAATCCATAAGTCAATCCATCCAGGGAATTCCTCTCGATAAAGCGTTTTATTCTGGTCCACTTTGCTTTTCTTTTTTCTTTTAAATATATTTAACATACTGTCGTCTGAGAATTATGCAGAATGACTAATAACTGATAATGGAAAACTGCATAGCGCAGGTTTAGAAGTAAGCCTAATGAACACAAAACGTTTTAATTACATCACGAAACGAATATCGTGAGCGGAACGTGTAGACGTGGGGAGAGGCGGTAGCTCAGGAGGTATAAGAGCGGTCGTCTGGCAACAGGAAGGTCGCTGGTTCGATCCCCCCGGGCTCCCCCCCCTCCTCCTAGCTAAGTGTGGAGGTGTCCCTGAGCAAGACACCACCTAACCCTACCTGCTCCTCCTAGCTAAGTGTGGAGGTGTCCCTGAGCGAGACACCACCTAACCCTACCTGCTCCTCCTAGCTAAGTGTGGAGGTGTCCCTGAGCAAGACACCACCTAACCCTACCTGCTCCTGACGTGTTGGTTGTTACCTTGCATGGTTGACACCGCCGTCGGTGTATGAATGGGTGAATGTGAGGCGATACTGTAAAGCGCTTTGGATAAAAGCGTCTGCTAATTGCCCTAAATGAACCTATTGCCAATTTAAATCTTTACAGTGTAAACTTAACAGTGTTGTAAAGTGTAACTGTGTGTGTATTCAATACATCGCTAAAGACATCGTGAGAGGAGGAGATGTCTCTTTCCGGGGGCTTTTGCCTCGCGAGACACAGTGACGGCCAACATGAAGCCACCCCTCCAATTATTCGCTTTTTTTTTATAAAAAACATTCAAAGTTCAGTTTGAAAAGTGTGCATAATGGCCTGCTGCTAATGTAAACCAGCCAAGCCACAATATGGCAGCATGCTACATATTGCTAGCCTGGCCGGGGACCAGTGGACTCCGAGAGCTGATCTTTTATATTTTCGCTCTGGCAGATGCGTCCGCCCCCCAACCCCCGCTCCCATCCCGCTGGGCTCCCAGCCCACCTGGCCCGGGGTTGGACCAATCACAGCCGTTTATCTCGTATTGGGGGGGAGGAGGAGTGCCGCCAATATGGCAATATGGCTGCCGCTGATGTGGAACATTCTTTTCAGTCTGTTGAAATAAAGTGGTCATCTCAAAGATGTTCCTCGGTCACGATCTATCACCACACACACACACACACACACACACACACACACACACGCAACACACAATGGTGACTGAGCCTACGGTCCACTGATGGGATGAAAGCCCTCTCCTTGCATTTGCTGTAATTTTTGGGATATTACGGACCGGGTGGCGAGTCGCCTTTTCCCGCGATGAAGATTTAAAACGCGGCACACAGTCGGTGTCGGTCTCTGCTAGAGTAAACGGAGTATCCGCCGTTAAACAACTCGAGGTCACCGATGCGACGCTGTCTGGGTGCAATTACAATTGTCGCCATAGGTGTCGCCAAAGAGCACGGAACGGAGATCTTCGAGATTACCGCTTAAAAACAAACTGAACGGTGAATTTTCTCTGACGGAAGCACAAACTACATAACTCTTCAAACTTTTTGTTGATAAGAAAGACATGCTTGCTACTCA
>PIJE02001952.1:59445-74445 GCA_002895965.2 Coryphaenoides rupestris | reverse complement strand
GTCGGGGCCAATGATCCAGTGATCCATCGACGACGTTTTCAGCGAGAGGCAGGGGAGAGAATCTGCGAGGCGAGGGAGAGAGAATGCTGCATGAATGGATGACTTCAGCCCTGGAGCAGACAGCAACGCTCCAATTAGCGATGAACACGTCCTTCACACACACACACGCACACACACACACACACACACCGCGTGCTCACACCACCAAATCTTCCTGTGATTGAAGCTGTCAAATTATGGGGTGTCAGACTTGTCTTTGTCGGCGTCGGCGTACATCAGGTTTCATACGTATCAGCAGCAGCACACTGCCCCCCCCCCACGCGAGTGTCAGGCTAACAGGCTAACAGGCTCAGGTCGTTCCATCACTCAGGAGCTCGACGTCTGTGACGCGGTGGCGCGCGGCGGCGGCGGGGACGTGAGTCATGGAGGGTGGCGGGGCGGGAGGCAGATACTGTCACATGGCTCTGCGCTCGCCAACCCTGATTGGCAGACCGACTGGCGCACCGCTCCCCAGAGAGTCCATTCCAGAACCACCGCGCCGCCGCGGCGCCCTCCGCCGGCCGCCAACCGCGTGCAAATCAAGGCAGGGGCCCCTGCGTGGCAGCAGGGGCCCGTCGTTCGGTGGGGTTTTCCGTGGAGGTCCGTGGGCAGAAGATTATTTCATATGAGAGGGGGAGGAGGAAGGAATGGAGACATGTGTGTTGTGTGTGTGTGTGTGTGTGTTGTGTGGTGGTGTTGTGTTGTGTGTGTGTGGGTGTGTTGTGTGTGTGTGTGGTGTTGGTGTGTGTGTGGTGTGTGTGTGTGGTCGTGTGGCTGTAATGGTTCATTGACATCCACGGAGATTGATAGAGATGAATTTCCCTCTGTAGGATGGCATAAAATGCACGATTTACATGAGATTCATGTGTAGGGATTGATTTCACACGTAGGAGGAGGGAAAATTCTCACAGCCGCTCGCAAGATGTGTCGGCATAATGTTTCTTGGAACGTTGTGATTCGGTCTTAGTTATATATGAGACCTTGTTTGTTAAAAGTGCATCGGTTGTCCGTCATATATTACTGCTTCCGCATATGTCCTGCCAAGCGTGTTATTATCAAGATTGCAGTAATGTAAGGCAATGCAACACGGCGGAGGCTTGTTAGTGTCCATGGAGACGCAAGCAGTGCAAAAGAATACCAGAGATAACATGAATCGGAGGGATCAGAATCAGAATATAATATTGACAGTAAAAAAAAGAAAGAAGAAATAAGACCAGCAGGAGAAAGAAATAGATCAATAAATCAATATTAGAATATTGTACTTATTGTAAGTCGCTTTGAACCAAAGCTTCTGCCAAATGCCTTAAATTTAATGTAAATCAAGATGAACGTGTGTGTTCAATGCTGGCCAATCAGTTATGATGAACACACTGTTCAACATCAGAAAGCAGCAGAACGCCACCACGGTGACAGAGTGTGTGTGTGTGTGTGAGGGTGTGTGAAGGTGTGTGAAGGTGTGTGAAGGTGTGTGTGTGTGTGTGTGAAGGTGTGTGAAGGTGTGTGTGTGTGTGTGTGTGAAGGTGTGTGAAGGTGTGTGAAGGTGATTCCACTGTGAAGGGGCTCATTTTGTCATTCCTGTCTGGGTCCTTTTTTCCTTCCCGTTGAGCGTCAGCCGCCCGCCCGCCCCCCCGGCCGGCCGGCTGCTTTGTGTGGAGGCGGCGGGCGTTCAACATGGCCGACAGGCAGGACGGCGGACGCGCTCGCGTTGTGCTCAAGGTGACGAGAGCCTTTGAGAGAGACACACACCTGAGCGACCCCTGACCTCGGCCGAACGTCGTGGCGCGTCGGTGGTTCGCGTTGTGTGCGGGCAGCTTTGACCAATTCAATTCAATTCAATTTTATTTGTATAAAATCACAAGACGGTCTCAAAGACTGACCGGCAGGGTAACCTTGTTTTCGTCACGTCGCCGCATCGCAAATCCGACTTCAGATTCATATTATGAAGTCCGACGGCACGGCGAGTTCAAGTGTGGGGCGAACGGGAAAGGGGAGCGTTTCACTTTGGAACAATCGTGTTGCCGGAGGCGGGGATCTGTACGCACGCGATTGGACACACAAACACACACACAAACACACAAACACAACACAAACACACAAACACAACACAAACACAAACTCTGCCAGCGGTGGTACGATTGTGTAAAGGTTTCACATCAACACCCTGTAGACCGGGGCCACTGCGGAGATACACTTATATATTAGAATCCCCTTCTGGAAGCCCTCATCCGCTCGCACAAATTAGTTTCCCTTTCGACATATCTCCGTAACGAAACAGGAAACGAGGCGTAACTCCGCCCCTCGCAGTCTTTTTGTTTCCTGCCCAGACTCTGAGCTGAGCTGAGCTGAGCTGAGCAGTCTCGCCCCGGTTCTGCTGTAATGTACTCGCCCAGATTGCCTTGTTTGTGCAAATAAAACAATTCACCACAATTTATTTGTGCGTACGTGTGTGTGTGTGTGTGGTGTGTGTGTGTATAGACAGAAAAGACGTAGAGAGAGGGGGAATACGAGGAGGACGGCGGAGCGTCGAGACAAACAAACGAGGGAAAGAACAGCAATACAAATAGAATTAAACTTCTGCGCTTTACATTGAAGTGGTAGTCGTAGTCGTAGTAGTGGTAGTAGAAGTAGAAGCAATTACTGGGGAACGGGAAGACATCCAGTCACCTGCACTCACTTCTGCTGAGTCGAGTAAACATCGATTTGGGACTCGGCTCGAGATAATTCCAGCGAATACAAACAAAACGGATTCGTCTGCATAGAGACGAGGCGACCTCTTGAGTATGCAGTGTCTTCATACCATTATAACACCAGTGGATCATGTGATCGATGATTATATAAGAAACATACATGACAAAAGACGCCCAGTTTCCACCAATTCCTCCAAATAACGTTGCACATTTTAAACCTACAGTATAGTATATATAGCGGTACACTTTAATACCTTGTCAACGCTCCTACTACTGCGCTCGCACTACAGGCCAGCGCCGCCTATAATTGGTCCCCGTATTCCATTCACTTCTCTGTGCTTCTGATATTCCCTCGATTTATTCAATCTTAATAACCGTCGGGGGAAACAGCCCTGCAACGGGAGCGAGCTACTCGTATAATCCACTCTCGCATGGCCCCGCGATACATCATATTATATTATATTATATTATATTATATTATATTATATTATATTAATCCACATAATCTCAACACCTTTTGCTGTGCACGTGTCACGGCCGCTGGTTCGACTCAAACACTGTTTAAACGGGGATAGGACGGGACGGGCGCGCGGAGTGCAGACGCGCCGGGCGGATCTGTACCTCCGCGGAGTACCTTCCGTTGGCGTCACACCGCGACTGTTCGCCGCAGAGCCGGCGGCCGGGGGAAGGCGTACGTCCGGGTCGTCTGCTGTCACGCTGCAAGTATCACCGATTACCATACATACTGTGGTTGATTGATATTGCAGGATGGTTGATTTTTATTTTTTGTTCTTGTCGTCTTGTTTGACTTGTTTTGTTCATGCTTTTCTCTTTTGAGTTGCGGAAACGTACACACATTTGAACTTGTGGCGCCGCCATCACTCGTGCTCACTGACTCAGTTGGATGCCGTTGAATTAATAAGTAAAAATCAAGACATCAACCAATAGGCGGATGACATGGATGACAAGATTTTTTTTAGCTTGTTTGACTTGTTTTATTAATGCTTTTTTTCTTTTGAATTATGGAAACATATAGACATTTGAAGAATTATGATGTGTAGCCTATGTACGGTATTGGTATTAGTGGGTATTACCACTGTTACTTTACTGACTCAGTTTAATTCATAAGTCAATATCAAGGCATCAACGTGTGGATGGATGACGTTAAACACATAAGCCGGCCTTTATAATAATCTGGATGATAATAATAATAATCATGATTATATGCATTTACTGTATGTGGTCTACGTTTTATTTTTGGTGTGGTGACACAAAAAATGCCTGAAAGGGATCGCGTTCTAATGTGATTCATAGCGTACGTGTTCTGGTGATTGCATTATGCACGCTCCTAAAGTAATAGTATAGTATAGTGTTTGTAATCACGTGGCTATTAGACGTTCCTAGTCGTACATCCGACGCACTTGAACACTTTTATGATTATATACAGTATATATATATATATAATTATAACAGCATACTGAGGGGTCACAATGTTTCTCCCCATCACATGCTGTAGGCCTGCGTCATAATTATTATTATTATTCCAATCCATGTTGTAGCTCTCACCTCGCTGCAAATTGCACAGCTTCCGCGGCGTTCCGTCTCGCGCGGTAATCGAGAATTATTTCCGTTTTTATAGCGCGCGCCGTCACGATGCTAACACGCCGTCGGCAACGAACGCACGAACGCGCAGCGGACATGTGAGAATGTGGGCGCCTTGTTGGGACGGCGGCGCATGAACGGCGGTGTATGGAGAACGGGCGTGAATGTGAGACGGCCGCCGGTGGAGACGGGTGATGGGAGAACGGGCGCGGTTGGACGACGGCGTGAATGGAGGATGGCGTGATGTTATAGTTTATACTTCGGGTGTTTGATCGTTGACACGTGCCGGCATCGCCACGCGCTGTTAGCAGGTGCGAAGAGGTCCCGTTGTCGAGGGAAGCTGAGATGTGCTATTTGTAGACGAGTATCGTCACGGAGACGCAGCTACTGATTATTATGTTATGTTTGTATTTTGCCGTTTGCTGTATTTGCTGTCTAATTACTTGTTTTTGTTCTTAAAGGGGACGTATCACGCCACCGGGTGTGAGCGTGACGAGCCGTCGCGAGCCGCGTGACTACCGTCTTAGTGACATCACAAGTGGGAACGTGTCCACCTAGACGTACGCTGACTCGATCAGTTTACCCGTCGGTACAGTACAGTCCACTGGGGTGGGCGCCGGTAGACTGATCTAGTCATCGTATACTGTACCTCGGTGGACATTCCCACTTGTGATGTCACTAGACGGTAGTCACGGTAGCTCATCACACTCACTCCCGGTGGTCGTAATACGTCCCCTTTAAACAACGACAAGCATCGAGAGGTTTTGAAATTGTCCGTGTCCAGGTCGTGGAAGCGACGGTCAGGAAGTCGCGATTGGGTTTGAAAGGATTTGCTGTGCAGTGGCAATAATTGATTAAAAATCAATTCTATTTTTGATCGCGGCTTACATCAGGACCCGAGGTGCTGTGTGCATTGTTTCCACGAGGTGCCAGATCAGAACCCAGAACTTTACCAAACACCAGTATGGCCACCATCCACCGCCGTTGTGGTATTCCCGGCTGGTATTCCCAACAGGGGTGGGGGTGGGGGGGGGTGGGTCTTTGAAGGCGTCTTTGCGACCCCCGCGGCGGGCAGGCGCCTCGCTCTTGTTGCCGTCCCAGCCTCCCGTGCGTTCATGAGGCCGTCGGCAGACCACAAAGGGCCGGGCGGGGCCGTACGTACGCTAACCATGAGCGCCGGGGGGGGGCGGCGGTCCGCGGGGGGCGAGGGAGGATCCGCTGACAAGTGCTGGCAAACCTCTGGCACAAGAATTTCCTTCGGGATTAATGAAGTTCTTATCTTATCTTACCTTATCTCATTCTGAATAAAACATCTGCCGAGGATAAGAGTCGGGAGAAGGACTAGTTTAGCGAGCAGTAGCCTACCGAAGCTACTCATCGCCCACGGCAACCACCGAATCATCCATCATCTCCTCAGGATTATTGGCAGCAGCATTATCGTCATTATCCCCTCGGCCGAACGGCAGGGCCAATAAAACACAATGTAATGCGATAAACAGTGTCATAGCTTAGATGTCTTGTCTCAGGCGACCACCGCGCACACACACACACACACACACACACACACACACACACACACACACAACACACACTATAGGCACACACACACACACACACACACACACACACACACACACACACACAGAGACGTGTGACAGGTACAGGTTTTGGAGACGTTGATGTCTCTTGAGGGAGGATGCAGCAGGAGAACATCATCGGCATGGCAACGGTGAGAGCATCCCCATCCTCCTCCTTCTCCTCCTCCTCCTCCTCCTCCTCCCGCCTTAGCGATAGCATCCCAGGGAGGAGGGAGGAGAGGAGGTCAAGGAGCTGATCCCCGGGGGGCTTAGTGGGTGCTCACCTCCCGCGGCATCGGACAACTCGCCTCGCTCCGCATACATAATGCTATCAAAGAGACAACAACGAAGTGATGTGTTGTGTGTGTCGGTGTGTGTGTCGGTGTGTGTGTCGGTGTGTGTGTCGGTGTGTGTGTGTGTGTCAGTGTGTGGTGTGTGTGTTGTGTTCGTTGCGTGTTGTGTGTGTCCCGTCGACCGCCGCGGCCGTCGTAGCATCGTGGCTTTGACTCAGGTTTCCGTTCCACTGCCAAGGGTGTGTGTGTGTGTGTGTGTGTGTGTGTGTGTGTGTGTGTGTTGTGTGTGTATGTGTGTGTGTGTGTGAGAGAGTGTGTGTTGTGTGGGATGACAAATTGGTGTGTGTGTACTGTGTGTACGTGTGTTACTTAGAAAGCAGATACAGAGAGAGAAAGTAAAAAACCAAGGGACAGAGAGATGAGAGAGAGGAGAGAGAGGAAAGAGAGGAGAGAGAGGAGAGAGAGGAGATGGTAGAGAGTGAGAGAGATGGAATAAATCAACGGTAAAAGTATGTTTCTGGGCGGCAGTAGCTCAGGAGGTAAGAGTCTGGCACGGAAGGTTGCTGGTTCGATCCCCGGGCTCCTCCCTCCTAGCTAAGTGTGGAGGTGTCTGAGGTATGGTTGTGTGTGTGTGTGTGTGTGTTGTGGGTGAGTGTGGTGTGTGTGTGTGTGTGTGTGTGTGTACTAGAAGCAGTAAGAAGAGAAGAGATAGAGTAAGAGAGAGGGAGAGAGAGAGAGAGAGAGGAGAGAGAGAGAGAGGAGAGAGAGGGGGAGACCTGCTCGCCTCGCTTGGTTTGTTAGTTGTCAGCCGGATAAATCTCTATTCCTAAATGTGTGTCTGTCTGCTTCCTGGTGGCAGAGGTCAGGGGTCAGGGGTCAGGAGGAGGAGGAGCACCCAACTGTGAAGTTGAGGGTTGTGGTGGAATATCGGTGGTTTAAAGTTGCCAGCGGTATACTGTAAATCGCGATTCCAAATATCTTTTTTTTTAATGCGTTGGACAAGTGTCTGTCTGCTTCCTGGTGGCAGAGGTCAGGGGTCAGGGGTCAGTAGGAGGAGCACCCATCGGTGAAGTTGACGTTGCGATGGAACAGCTGATAAATCTCCATTCCTAAATGTCTTTTTTTTTAAATGCCTGATGCAGGTGTGTGTGTGTGTGGTTCCCGGTGTCAGAGGTCAGGTGTCAGGGGTCACGAGGAGGAGGAGGAGGAGGCGCACCCACCTGTGAAGTTGACGTCGCGGATGTACTTGAGCAGCAGCGTTCCGTTGATGGTCTCCATCTTGGGGCAGAGCCCGACGTTCCCGGGACACAGGCTGCGGTGCATGTTGTGCAGCGCGTGGGCCATGGCGTACACGGCGTCGATCACGAACTGCACCTTGCCCTCCTGCTCGTACGACGAGTCCCTGCCGATGCGCTCGTGATCTACGAGAAGCGGAAGAAGCGACAGAAAGAAGATGGTGAACGGATTGCATTTATTTCGCGCTTTTATCCCAAAGCGATTCACAGTATTGCCTCACATTCACCCATTCATACACCGGCGGTGATGCAAGGTGACAACCAACACGTCAGGAGCAGGTAGGGTTAGGTGGTGTCTTGCTCAGGGACACCTCCACACTTAGCTAGGAGGAGGGGGAGGAGCCCGGGGATCGAACCAGCGACCTTCCTGTCGCCAGACTCTTACCTCCTGAGCTACTGCCGCCCAAGAGAAACATACTTTTACCGTTGATTTATTCCCATGCAATTTTCCCACGAGATTGTTACCATTCTTGCACAACAATGGGGTCGTTATAGCCTCACAAACCCCGGTGATTGGCTCCCTCGCCCGGTTTGCTCGCCGTCACCAGTATTGTTGATGCTTATTGCGTCGCTTTTTTATTGCTCAAAAAATGTCGTCGGCATTCCACGTTCCCTTTGTTGCGAGAAGGAGGCTTAATGTTTAACCGTGATTATCATCGGCATTGTCTCGAGTCGGGACCGTTTACAAAATAATTGCAAAATAATTGCATTTGAATGACAAAGTAACACGCGAAAAAAAAAACGGGAAATCCTCAAACCAAAAGTACACCGATCAACGGGAAATAATACGAGTGCCGCACACACAAAATTGCTCGAAGGGTCAAATCATAGGCTGTCGAGTGCCCTGATTATCCATTCATCGTTCAGTTATTGAGACATCGGCCCCGCGTGTTAACAACTCATTACACAGTGCCAACCACCACCCCTGCACAGCATTCAATTGGGGATTAAAGTGGATATATCTCGAAGATTTTCCTGGAAATAAAGTTTCTGTAAAGTCACGATCTATCTATCGCGTTAACACAATGGCGACTGAGCCTATGGTCCACTGATGAAAGCCCTATTTTATATAATAGGGCTTTCATTATTATTACGGACCGGGGTGGCTTGTATGCAATTACCGCTTTTCGCCATCGGTGTCGCCAAAGAGCACGACGCGGAAATCTTCGAGATTACCGCTTTAAAATACGGACGAGTCCTCCTTCCATTACGGTCTGCACATCACTGATTATTATTATTATTATTATTACAGAAGCACTCGGCTGCGTTCAACAAGGCCTGCATTGTTCCCGTGTTGATCCTGATATGAATATATATGATAATATATCATGTACATATATATGGACCACACACACACACAAAGGCTCTCCTTGTTAGAGCGCTGGGATTACTTCCAGCTCAGGGTCGTGTTTGTGTGAACCGAGCAATTCAACGTCTCGGCGGCGGCGGCGATGCATTAATCAGGAGCAAGAGAGAGAGAGGAGAGGAGAGAGGCTGATGGAGGCTGATGGAGTCGAAGAGGTGGAGGGAGGAGGAGGAGGAGGGAGGAGGAGGAAGGTGAGGGTGCGCGAGAGCGACACGTCTAATCATTCCTCGACATTAATGTAATTAGTTATGACAGCTGTATATTAATCACACCGCGAGGCTCTGCCGGCGCGCCGAGAAACGTGTTAATCATCGGGAAGGGTTTCAATTACCGCCGCGTAATGCTTTTGTTACCCCGGCGCAGGTGAAGAGCGCGGCGACGGCGAGCCGCCCGCTCGACGGCCTCGACAGCCTCGCCTCGGAAGAAATAAAAAAAACCTCAACAAGTTTAGTTATGTTTTGTTATGTAGAGACGAACAATACACGTCCGTCAGCGTGTAATCTGCCTCGGTTGCTGTTGTTGTTCCCGCGACGCCGTATTCAAATGTAGGCCTACACACAAACCGTCCCTTTTTTTATTGCAATTTCTTTTTATATTGTATCCCGTATCTATCCAGGGGCTAGCGGACTATAATTGCTCAATTTGTCAAATGCACTCACACACACACTCTCTCTCTCTCTGAATAAAACATCTGCCGAGGATAAGAGTCGGGAGAAGGACTAGTTTAGCGAGCAGTAGCCTACCGAAGCTACTCATCGCCCACGGCAACCACCGAATCATCCATCATCTCCTCAGGATTATTGGCAGCAGCATTATCGTCATTATCCCCTCGGCCGACGGCAGGGCCAATAAAACACAATGTAATGCGATAAACAGTGTCATAGCTTAGATGTCTTGTCTCAGGCGACCACGCACAGAGAGAGAGAGAGAGAGAGAGTGTGTGTGAGTGTGTGAGTGCATTTGACAAATTGAGCAATTATAGTCCGCTAGCCCCTGGATAGATACGGGATACAATATAAAAAGAAATTGCAATAAAAAAGGGACGGTTTGTGTGTAGGCCTACATATGAATACAGCGTCGCGGGAACAACAACAGCAACCGAGGCAGATTGTTCGTCTCTACATAACAGAACATAACTAAACTTGTTGAGGTTTTTTTTATTTCTTCCGAGGCGAGGCTGCGAGGCCGTCGAGCGGGCGGCTCGCCGTCGCCGCGCTCTTCACCTGCGCCGGGGTAACAAAAGCATTACGCGGCGGTAATTGAAACCCTTCCCGATGATTAACACGTTTCTCGGCGCGCCGGCAGAGCCTCGCGGTGTGATTAATATACAGCTGTCATAACTAATTACATTAATGTCGAGGAATGATTAGACGTGTCGCTCTCGCGCACCCTCACCTTCCTCCTCCTCCTCCTCCTCCTCCTCATCCTCCGCCTCCTCCACCTCCTCGACTCCATCAGCCTCCATCAGCCTCTCTCCTCTCCTCTCCTCTCTCTGCTCCTGATTAATGCATCGCCGCCGCCGCCGAGACGTTGAATTGCTCGGTTCACACAAACACGACCCTGAGCTGGAAGTAATCCCAGCGCTCTAACAAGGAGAGCCTTTGTGTGTGTGTGGTCCATATATATGTATATGATATATTATCATATATATTCATATCAGGATCAACACGGGAACAATGCAGGCCTTGTTGAACGCAGCGGAGTGCTTCTGTAATAATAATAATAATAATAATCAGTGATGTGCAGACCGTAATGGAAGGAGGACTCGTCCGTATTTTAAAGCGGTGATCTCGAAGATTTCCGTGTCGTGCTCTTTGGCGACACCGATGGCGAAAAGCGGTAATTGCATACAAGCCACCCCGGTCCGTAATAATATGAAAGCCCTGTTATATAAAATAGGGCTTTCATCAGTGGACCATAGGCTCAGTCGCCATTGTGTTAACCCGATAGATAGATCGTGACTTTACAGAAACTTTATTTCCAGGAAAATCTTCGAGATATATCCACTTTAATCCCCAATGTAATGCTGTGCAGGGGTGGTGGTTGGCGCTGTGTAATGAGTTGTTAACACGCGGGGCCGATGTCTCAATAACTGAACGATGAATGGATAATCAGGGCACTCGACAGCCTATGATTTGACCCTTCGAGCAATTTTGTGTGTGCGGCACTCGTATTATTTCCCGTTGATCGGTGTACTTTTGGTTTGAGGATTTCCCGTTTTTTTTTTCGCGTGTTACTTTGTCATTCAAATGCAATTATTTTGCAATTATTTTGTAAACGGTCCCGACTCGAGACAATGCCGATGATAATCACGGTTAAACATTAAGCCTCCTTCTCGCAACAAAGGGAACATGGAATGCCGACGACATTTTTTGAGCAATAAAAAGCGACGCAAGCGACGCAATAAGCATCAACAATACTGGTGACAGCGAGCAACCCGGGCGAGGGAGCCAATCACCGGGGTTTGTGAGGCTATAACGACCCCATTGTTGTGCAAGAATGGTAACAATCTCGTGGGAAAATTGCATGGGAATAAATCAACGGTAAAAGTATGTTTCTCTTGGGCGGCAGTAGCTCAGGCGGTAAGAGTCTGGCGACAGGAAGGTCGCTGGTTCGATCCCCTGGGCTCCTCCCCCTCCTCCTAGCTAAGTGTGGAGGTGTCCCTGAGCAAGACACCACCTAACCCTACCTGCTCCTGACGTGTTGGTTGTCACCTTGCATCACCGCCGGTGTATGAATGGGTGAATGTAGGCAATACTGTGAATCGCTTGGGATAAAAGCCGCGAAATCAAATGCAATGCCGTTCAACCGACCTTCTTTCTGTCGGCTTCTTCTCGCTGTCGTCATCTCGTAGATCACGAGCGCATCGGCAGGGACTCGTCGTACGAGCAGGAGGGCAAGGTGCAGTTCGTGATCGACGCCGTGTACGCCATGGCCCACGCGCTGCACAACATGCACCGCAGCCTGTGTCCCGGGAACGTCGGGCTCTGCCCCAAGATGGAGACCATCAACGGAACGCTGCTGCTCAAGTACATCCGCGACGTCAACTTCACAGGTGGGTGCGCCTCCTCCTCCTCCTCCTCCTGACCCCTGACACCTGACACCTGACCTCTGACCTCTGACACCGGGAACCACACAGACACACACCTGCATCAGGCATTAAAAAAAAAGACATTTAAAACTTTAAACCACCGCTGTTCCATCGCGACGTCAACTTCACCGATGGGTGCTCCTCCTCCTGACCCTTGACCCCTGACCTCTGCCACCAGGAAGCAGACAGACACTTGTCCAACGCATTAAAAAAAAAGATATTTGGAATCGCGATTTACAGTATACCGCTGGCAACTTTAAACCACCGATATTCCACCACAACCCTCAACTTCACAGTTGGGTGCTCCTCCTCCTCCTGACCCCTGACCCCTGCCACCAGGAAGCAGACAGACACACATTTAGGAATAGAGATTTATCCGGCTGACAACTAACAAACCAAACGAGGCGAGCAGCGGCGCGACAGAATATGAATGTGGAGACGAACGCACCGGCTGAGACACCGACGACAACGTCTCGCCGCGGTCGCCTCAAAACGAGATCATTGTGACGGCGAGCGACGGCCACACGCTGAGATCCACAAAATCCAGCAACGCAGTGAGAACATAAAAACACACAAATGTGACAAATGTGTGTTATCACGCTCACGCACACGTCTAGTAGTGTGTAGTTAAGTACTGTAGTTCTTAAGTACACATTCGATGTATTTGTACTTGTACTTGTGTTTCTATTAACTTCGACTTTATACAACATTGTACTTTTTACTTCACTACATTTGTCTGACAACTTTGGTCACTCGTTACTTTGCAGATTAAAATCAACAATACAAAATATAATCAGTAAGTAACGTAGTATATCATTATATCACTAAGGCTTTACTGGTCCCTGGTGGGGGATAAATTCAAAAGCTACTCACCAGTATATAAAATAATATATCAGATATAAATAAAGTAAAATCAGCCTCACATTCACCCGCTGCAACATTAAAGCGACGAACTTAATGCATCAATAATTATAATCCAATAAAATAATAGATAGTAATTATTCTGCGATGTGGGCTTTCTGCAGCAGCGGTGGTCGCTCGCCTGGCGGTAATATCTGACGATAATTATTACACGCGGGCGACGTAATGGAGGGTTCAGGCCGTCGCGGCGCACAATGGCGACGCGAGCGAGGCGGCGACGGCGTCCCGACTCCGCTCCGACCTCGGGGATGATTACACGTGAATCATGAATCCTGTCGACGGCCGCCGATCGACTCAGGAACGACAATAGAAGAGAGCGAGGAAGAGCGTATGAAGATGTGTCGTCTTTTTTGTTCGTCTCTTTTGTTTTTATTGCATTCACGCGGCCGTCTGTTGTGAAAGGTAAGAGCTGAGGTAAGTAGGAAGATGTATTTTCAAAGAGTTAAGGAGCACAAAACACTATCTGAGGGAGAACGGATGCGGCACCCGATCTGTACAAGCGACTCATTTGACCCGCGGTGTATTCAAAGTCGGACTTTAATAACAACCCAACGTCTAACCAGGTACATCAATTCTTTATCAGCACGGTACGCTTGGAAAAGAACGTACGTTGAAACCCGAAGGCTCCACTTAACGTATTCATATATTGATGACGTTATCTCGCCGGCGAACGGTTGCCTCTCTCAGCAACGTGCAGCACTGTGGCTAAAACAAAAGGCAGCGCGGAGGAAATCGATGCCGCAAACACATTACCGCTAAAAGCGCGTTCGCCTCAGACACTCTCTGACCGGGGCGGGGGAATTGAAAATGTAAAAAGCTTTTTTAGAAAACAACGGGAAGAGTTCATTTGATCCAACGTAATGCTGGGAACCGTCCTTTGCGCCGGCCTGCTGACTAAAGGAAACCGGAAACCTGATGGTCGTGGTGGTGGTGGTGGTGGTGGTGGTGGTGGTGCAGGCTTACGACCCGCTGTGGTCGTCCCTGCTTTGCATAGGGAAACACTTTGCCCTGTTTCTTTACAGTCAACGCTTGCAGTCTTGGGGTTGAGGGGGGACAATGGCGGTTGTGCCTTTTCAGCGCTTCCTTTGTTGAGTTAATGGTTTTCATAACGACACAAACGGAATCCTCTGCGTCACACTTGGACCCTCTTAACGAGCCGAACGGGGGCCGTGAGCTCCGAGGATTTGGTTCCGCGGTAAAAACTTGGAAGGCTCCGGGAAGTAATTTACAACGTGTAATTCCAGGCGGTCTTTGCCATAAATTACAAAGGGACCTATTTATTTGGAGAACATTCCATCAGCATCCCAATCAGACCGTCAGATCAATCATGTAACCTTTGACCCCTGGAGTAGGAGGGGGGTGGGGGGGGTGACAATGGGTGCGTACTGTGTTGGTACTGCTGATGTGGTGAGTCAATAATGTGTGTGTGTGTGTGTGTGCAGATCGAGCGGCGTTTGGAGTCCGTGCGCGTCGTGTCCCACAACACACACAAGCGGATGGTCACCTGCCTCCAGGGACACATCGGAGCCGACGCAGAGAAAAGACACGTACGTTTGATGCCTTTTATCTTTTATTTATCATTCATTCACTGTTGGATTATCTTGATTATATTAATTGTAAATGTATTATGCTATCATTTAGTTATTTTCTAAACACTCCCCAAATGTATGAAAGTAAAACTAGGCTGACATGGTTCAGATACTGTATGTCTGGAGAATCCCACAACCCCCCCATCCCAGAAACCTTCCTCAGTGATGTTATGACCTTAACCCCATGACCCTAACCCCATGACCCTAACCCCATGAACCTAACCCCATGACCCTAACCCCATGAACCTAACCCTAACCATGATCCTAATAGTAACCATGACCTGAAACCTAACCCTAACCTTGACCCTAATCCTGCAGGAAAGAACGACCATTAACCATTCCCACGTTTATAACGATGTCAAACTGTGTTAACCTGTATTGACTCCACGGTACGCATTCTAACAGTAAGTAAATGTTGACCCGTTGTGTTCATCATACCAACATGTTGTTTTCTGTGTGTTTCATGCACCTCAGTCCGTACCGCGCCTCTATACAGGAAACGGTCAGGTAACCACCTCCACCATCACCACACTCCCTTCA